>CP137676.1:27051978-27155682 GCA_037976565.1 Mesocentrotus franciscanus
ACTTTATCCATCTTGAATTAGAACAAAAATTAATATCGCTATATATGTGTACAAATTATGTGCATATATACACAGACACATATAATACACATATATATATATATATATATATATATATATATAATTTTTTTCTTTGGACAGCTCATCGCCCTCCGCCTGGAGGTTTTTTTAAAGGCCGTTTTTGGTTTTCCACATTCATATATATATATATACATCTATATATTATTATACATACGACACACCTGCTTGCACGCGCACGCACACACAAACGCGCGCGCGCGCACACATTTTTAAGTTAAAAAATGCGTGTGGCACCCAAAGACGTTTATATATATATATATATATATACCCATATCTTATTCCTTAGTATTTAGAGTTTAAGCATGGATGCCATTGCATTACCCCACACATGCCATGGAATCTCTTTCTGGAGCCATTTTTATATTTGGCTGGTGTACTAATTATTGTGATTATTATAATTATTTATATTATTATAACTATTATTATTAATGTTATCATCACCATTATCATTACTATGATTTTTATGATTGTTATGATTGTTATTATATTTACTATTATTAATTTCATATTTATTATTGTTATAATCAATATTACTTTTATTTTATCTTATTTTAATGTTATTTCTTCGTATTCTTGTTTTACTTCAACTACTATTACCGCTGCCAACACTCCTGCTACTACCGTGACAATCATTGCTATGATCGTGAGAATTTTCTTTTAATTCAGGGTTTAGTGACACTACTTCAGATTTATGTAAACTGCCATCTCCTGCTAACAACGTCTCGATGTGTCGACAGCCATGTCTTACAATGCATCACCAACTGATGACGCCCTCGATGATGTTTGGGTACAGGAACCGGAAATCGTTCTGTGTACGCTTTCACTGAAATATGGCACAATTGGAAATACATTACAGCAGTGGTAGCCATGTCGGTAAAATATCCTGCCTTTAAATCATTATATACTTGAAAGACTTCAAATACCTCTTCGTTGGCATGCTGGCATTCCGCAATGCACTGGTAGAGTTCTCTCTTGAGAATCCGGTCTATGATCTCCCGTGCCTTCACCATTCCTGGTTCTTGAGATTGTGATCGCATGATCGCGTTGAAAATGGTGTCATCGACTTGGCAGAAGGCCTCGGGGTCCTTCACAGACTCCAATAGGTTGTACTCCTTTCTGAAACAGTTTCATATGCAAATGCAAAACAAAGTTATGAAGTTTATGGTACAGGAGGCAACCTGTTAGAATTTAAGTTAACCAGTCAATTACATGATCACATATTACCCACATTCAACGACTGCATCATTTTTCCCATTTAATCTTTTTTATATCCATAACACGGAATTACATGAAATGTATAAGCAACACAGGGAATGTTGTTCTGATTTGTTAAGGAAACTTACCCGCTGTCACCAACGAATACGAGATGACGAGCTGCTTCTTGGAAAGCGTCCTTCAGCCTACAAGAATATTTTGAATAAGGTTTTATCATATATGTATATATTTATTATATATGAATTAATAATACAGTATATGTATATATAAAATAAATAACTATTACCGGTTTAGATGTATTTCCTCAGATAGTGAATTCAAAATTACAAATTATAAACAAGTGCAACAAACTGTATACAAACAATGCGTACAAGCGCCTTGTGCTAAAATGACGCGTTGCTTGGCAACGGAATTATCATATTATGTATTATTACATCATAGTCAAAATCATGTCATAACAACCTCTTTCTCCATTTGTGATTCAATTTTCACGTAACGTATATTTTGTTACATCAGCGCTGATGATTCTAAAATTTAAGGACAGAGAAATGTACGTCGGTAATGACAAGGATATAGAAATAAGGCAGCAACAAGCCATCAGCACCATAAGAGCAAAGGAACTTCAAACAGATTAAAAGGGAGGTAGATGAAGGAGATTTAAAAAGGAGCTCGAGCCACGAGAACAATAAAAGAGAATGGATGTGGATTAGCAACGCTATAGCGAACATATCGTTAAAAGCATGACAGAGGAAGCGAGAGTGGAGGCTATAAACAGCCAAGCCCGTCAAGAGCAAGAGACTGCATCAACCCCATCAACACGTAATAATGGTCAGCGATCTTGGGCACCTCAAAATTCCTTCATCTCACACCATCGCAGCCAAAACAGCAAGTTTGACAACTATCGTCCCCAAATTCATCAGAGAAAAAGTTTCCAGCAACAAACGTTGAGGAACCAGCACTCGGGAACAAATCAACCGGAAAATCCCTGAAATCTCAGCGACTGGCAGGTACCACGACTTCAGGGAAAGGGGAGCAACAACGATCGGCAGACGCCAAAATATCCGACATCAATCACGCCAGAACTTCACTAATCACCGTCAATCATTCTTAAGTCAAAGTCCAAAGACAAAGTCTTAGTATACCACTCTTTAAACAGATGAAAATTTCGCCTTTATATGATTTTACACATAAAACCTAAAGTATAATAATATGTTCATTCAAAATTCAAATGTTCATTCGTATGCCAATCGTCAAAAATACCATTTTCATCACCCCCAAGTAAGACTTACTTCTTCAATAAATTCTCTAAATGTTGCTGGCGTGAAGAAGTGGAACCAATTACTAACTTCTATCAAATCAAGTTCAACTTTATCCTGTTTAAAAAAAAGCTTTGTCGCAAACAAGAAGAATTGAGAGTGGTACGTAGGGAAACAAAATATTTGTTCCTCTTTAAAATGATACCCTCTTTGTTATTATTTTCCATTCATGGAATGTGCAGTACAACAAACTAAGGGGCTGGGTCAAAAGAGAAAAGTTGCAAAATGCACTGGTATGCACTTTCATTGTTATGCAGAGCACTCATCTTTCTTTGACATTAGACCCTGTGATTATTGTAAATGATTGTAGAGTTGCTGTTCCCAAAAGTAGCGAATCTTACCTGACATGTTACCATAGTGCATGGATTTAATTTTCAGATTCTTTAGAATTTGACCATTATGAAGGAGCAGTTTGGAACAATAGACCCAATAATAATAACAACAGCGATGTTTAGCAGCGCATTTTGCAACTTTTCCCTTTTTACCCTGTCCTTTACTCTGTTGTACTGCACATTCTATGGATGGAAAATCATAACAAAGATGGTTCCATGTGAAAGAGGAATAAACATACTTTCTTAAGGGACTTAACAAAGCCATAATTACGCCATGACAAGAGGGATATAATCGATCAAACTTGAGTTTTCTAACATTTTTTGAGGGGTTTATAGATATAAATATCGTGCTAGAAAGAAAATTTCAACTAGAGTAATTGTGAGTTCGAATTATTGTCCATAAAACTCCATAATCCCCAGGAACTGAAATTATATGTGTCCATGCTTTGTGTTTGTACATCTGAAATACAGTGCATGTACATTTTAAACTTCAATTGAAACAATTTCGTATAACTATCCTAGGTATTATGCGTAATCTATTCAATTCAAATCACATCAAATCAAGTGAAAACCAATTTTTATATGATTACATGATGGTGATGACCTTGGTGACCCTATGCTGGTAAGATGTATAGTGAAGGCGGCGTCTTGTGAAAAACATAAGGTTCAGATCACTCGCTACCTAAAACAATAAAGAAGATAAAGATTAATTTCAAACGAAGGACAATGTATACATATTTTATTCAATTAACCATGCTTCGAATACGAAGTAACGGAATGTAATAGTATTGTATTAATAGTGATTATAGTGTTGTGGTAAGGGTTTTGTAGGGTGAGGTTTGGTACAGGGCTAGGATTCGGTAATAGGGATACCCCTAGCCTAAGCCCTTGAAATACAGTTTTGATGCTTGTTGGAGACTTACCCATAGTCATGAGAGTATACCTGTAGATACCTTTAAAGCTAGGGCGATTTCTGCCATAGATTGAATAAATAGGTTTTTGTGGTTTTATCACCTGAGAAGTTGGGGGGTTAAAGGGAAGGCACCTAATGTATACATGATCTATCAATATACTAAACTTATAAAAATTTGAAGATTGTTATAATCTTTTTGTAATGTAGGAATACAAATTAAAAGCTATAAATACGCCTTCTATTATAGGAATGTCATGTAGGCCTACAGATGAAAACAAATAAAGGTTCAAATAGACAACAAAAATTGTATGATAGGTAGCACTCTTGAGGGTTCGGATTCATTACTTGCATCTAACACTTTATATGGTGAACATTTGATTCTCTTTTGGTTTGAAGTAGCAAACTTCGAAGCCATGCTTCGGTTTGCACTCTATTTTCGAGGTTCTGCTATTTATACCATTTCCATGGTTTTGGGTGCAGATTTGAACCTGTATTTTATGTGAGTGTATACCTTGTCTCGAAAGCAGAGTTCTTTCCTGGTCTTACTGCCTCGCTTCACATCGAGAACCTTCACGAAGGGCAGGATACGATTGAAGTCGAATGCAGATTTCATGCCTAGGTAGTGGGTGTCCCGAGCAAAATAGTCCCATTTGTCCACGTCCACCCCGTTTACAAAGTTGTTCACTATCTGATACAGGTAGAATTTGTTCTCACGAAGCTGATAAATATTTAAGGATATTGTGAGAGAAGATTACAAAGGCAGGCAGAGACTCAGAGAGAGGGAGAGAGAGAGAGAGACAGACAGACAGTGTGAGGGATTGACACGTACATAAAGATAGTATGGTGAAAGTGTGTGTGTGTGTGTGGGGGGGGGGAGAGACGAAACAAACTTTTTTTAATGATTTCTTGATATGTTGTCTTATGTTTTTTCATCTAATTCTCGTGTGATATTACCCAGCAATTTCTTTCGCTGGTAGTGAATAACTTTTTTTTATTATTGTTTTACTCAAGTCCCTTTTTACTAGAATTTCTTTCAGGAATGATACGTCTGACCACATGCATGCCTGATGCCTTCCACAAAGACGGAAAGTTTATAAGATATTAGAAATTTAGAATGTGCCAACACAGAGATTATACCCTTATATTATGAATATTACTTATAAAGATTAAGATGCTTTCTCGAAAAGGTCCCTGTCTTCAACTGAACACACACAAACCCACACCAAGCAAACGCGCACACACACGCACCTGCACAGTCCTCCAAAATAATGAAATTTCCGAGTAAAAATGGTCCTCAAATCTTTACTTAAACCAACGCAAGTATGCCAACGGTAATCACACGACTTTGCCAAGAGGAATTCAAAGGCTTGCATAACTCGGCCCCCAAAAAAAAAACTCTCTCTTTCTCTCTCATGATGGTCTCATTAAATTAATACCATTTCTTCTTCCTCTTTGACACCCAGAATAAGCTGACAGATGAAGTCGATATCTTTGGCGTCGATATTGTGTTCTTCTTCGAGCTTCTTCTCTAGGCTGTTATGCTTGATGAGATATTTGAGCATGGTGACCGACTGCTCCTCATGCTGCAAAGATCGTGGAGATAAGGATAAACTTGAGTTATAACCGATCACCTGCGCATAGGCGTTAAGAACACCGGATCACAAAGAATTTTAAAACATAAACCTAAGGCGATTGCAGATAGCCTCGCCCATCACACACATGTATTAAACTGGGCAAACATAATATTGGCGTTTTATGAAATCCGAACATAATTTCTATTTGATATAAAATAAGATATTGAAATTGCTCTGGATTTGATTTTTCGAAAGTCTTTGGGTTCGTGTAAAGGGCAGAATGTTTTGCAAAGAGGGCGATATCCCCTGCCCGAATATCAATTTACAATGTGTAAATTTTGCGAGCGAACTTTTGACACTTTCTACTTTCTAGCAAAATCTTTTTTTTCTTCTTGAAGATGACTTGCTGATTCTTTTTTTGTCCTCATGTGTTGACTAATTTACGATATATTTCACCCGGCCATACCTCATGAAATATCGCCGACCAGGAACTTGCTTTTTAAAACTCACATCGCATCACAAAAGAATATTCTTCTACCCTGAATATACAAATAATGAATGCCAAATGTTAAAATATCAGGCTTTATTAAATGACAGCCGCTCCCCCTTTCCCCCTGAAATGCTGACCCTTAATTAACTGTGAAACCCAGAAACTGATCCTATGAAAAGTGTAACTATAACTGATACGCTTTTGCTCCTAATAACAAAGATGGATAGTCGCCTCTGAATATTAATGTTTGGTTTGTTTGACCTGATTGCTAAGAAAGCATGTGTTTGTTTGTAAACAATCAAGTCATCTCCGAATGACTTAGTAATGAGGAATAAATCCTTACTAAAGGGCACTGGCTCATCGATTTGGTTTCGAACGCGGGACCTTCCAGTTACAAGACTACTGCTCTACCAGTGAGCCATCGTGTCTGTAATTTGTTCAACTTACTTTCCATTTCTTGCCATCCTTGTCTGTTGGCATGATGCGTTCAAAGTCATGAGAGAAGGGACCGTGTCCGAGGTCATGGCAGAGACCGGCGATCTCAACACAAGCGACCTCATTTTTCTGAATAAGGTCGCTGCTGTTAAGATCATTCTGTTGGAGCATTAAGGCCAGTTTGCCCGCCAAATGGCTGACACTGCATTGAAAATGGAAAGTAATATAGTCTGAAATGATGATATTTTGCCAATCCTTTTTTTTATATTATTATCTTGGGCATTTTACTATCAGAGACTGACAGTTGATTTCATTTGGGAAAAGGACAAGAACACGCAATCAAGGATTTCATCAACTTCAGATCGGAAAAACACAATATTTTTGTTTGTCTTCTTGTCTTTATAACAACAGATTTTGTATTTACCTTCTTCCTTACTGAAGTTACCTTGACATGATCCAATATTCTGTCGCATGTCTTCTCATGACCAAAAAATTTAACTTAACAATATTCAGTTCGCCCTCCCCTCACTGACTCATTCTTCGGCAACAATTACTCCGCGTGAATCTCCTACACTAACTGGATTTTTAACTTAAACGCTAGACCCAACACTATGCCCAACGCTAACCCTTGACCCAGTATCTTACCTAAAACCCAGTGGCAAACATACTTTTGACGAAAGAAAGCCCGGAGCAATTTTCAAGATCTAGGGTTTCGCTAACTTATGTTTCTGTTCCACCAGAAGTTGAAATGCTAAAAATCGGGGTCGTTGTTTTTCAGTGATTTATATGATCTATTAGAGCTTTGGCAATTTTATATTCATTAGATAACTAAGTAAATGTAATTATAGAGGGGGAACTTTGTTGTAAGAAAGAATCCTTGTATTCGAATAAAGATAAGTTGTGTTAGATTCTGCTGGTCAATCTTTATGGTATTTTGGTTAAACCAAAGGCTAGGTATCAAAGCTGAAACCGGAGACAATTTCTTAAAACTGTGCAATCGAGGCCAGGTTTAGTTC
The DNA here is from genome assembly GCA_037976565.1 of Mesocentrotus franciscanus. Classification (NCBI taxonomy): domain Eukaryota; kingdom Metazoa; phylum Echinodermata; class Echinoidea; order Camarodonta; family Strongylocentrotidae; genus Mesocentrotus; species Mesocentrotus franciscanus. The sequence continues at coordinate 27,059,351 of CP137676.1, forward strand.
GAAGTGATTATTGGTCTTCCATTCGTTTGTTGATTTACAACCCTATACTCCTATTCCCGCTGTCGAGAATTTTTTCCAAAGTTTTCATTTCTACCCGACCCAATGAACCTTGAATCTCTCATTATGAAAACTTAACGTACCCTAGTGAGTGTTCAAATCTGGTATGGACGGCGCTTGGGAACACATAAAAGGTACAGCCAAGCTGCTTGATGTATCGTAGTCTCTGAAACTCTGGTGTATCGATGATTATCTGGCAATGCTTCGGCATCTGAACACTGCTATGAATTGGGTCATTGAAAACCTGTATTGAGAAAGAGAAAGAAACTGAATTCCGGAACCTCCAACAGGGGAATTTTCTTGAACCTAGCTTCGATTTTGTGTACTGATGGTTGATTTTTACATGACAGCATGTGCAGGCCGGGCGGCGAATTTTTTTTTCCCAAACAGGTTTACCTATGAGCATAAAATCCTGCCTCCTGATTCTAAAGAGGGGCCGTAGGGCCTACAAATATGCAAGTACGCAGACTCGTGAATTTTATTAAGTATATCTTGATTTAAAAAATTCATTTTAAAATTTCATTAAAAAAAAAATTCTGAAGATGAAGGATATCTATCATGTTCTACTAGGGACAATCATGTATTAACTAGGTAATGATCTTCCCGCTATTTAGCCGTAAGCACACAAATTTTTACTTACAATTTTCAATTTACATAAATTATATCTAAAGGGTAGTATGTAGCGAAGTGCTTTAAAATTGAATTGTTTCACTTTATTGTTTTTTATTGCTTCAAATTTAAATTTAAATATCTTTTTCCAGTCAAAATCAATAGGAAGGTTATATTGTTCTTCCCATTGCCCTGATACAATTGGATTACTTTTCTGAAATTCACACAAGAAACTATAAAAATTGTTTTGATTTCATTGTTAACAATGTAGTAGCGTCTATAATTGATTGTGCGTTTATGCTTCCCCAGAATCGCCGATCCAAAACGCACCTTTTTGTGAGTTTACGATCGGCGATTACAAAAATGAGAAAGGACGCAACCGTGTTTTGAACTAAACGCGTAACAAATGCCTCATTCTGGTTGCGTCCTTCTCATTTTTGTAGAATCACAGAAAAACGGCGATCGTAATCGCCGATCGTAAACTCACAAAAAGGTGCGTTTTGGATCGGCGATTCTGCAAAATCAGCGATTCTGGGGAAGCATAAACGCACAATCATTTGTAAACGCGTTTAAATGAGGTCAACGTAGCTTGCACAGTGCAGGTTTGCACTGCACTTCTCTGGCTCCTCCAGGCATGATTCTGGCTCTGAGCCAGAATCATGCCTGGAGGAGCCAGAGAAGTGAGCATAAACAGTACACCGTGGAACTGCGATTACGATGAGCGTTTACGATGAGCGTTTCAAATCGCTCATTCTGCCTTCAAAATTAAGCATAAACGTACCCTAAACTAGATAGACTTTAAGAAGAAGAGTATATCAAACTCATGGCTCTGAAATACCCATGTTTAAAGTGTAATATATAAGTCGGTGAAAACAAATAAAAATGCTTTAATGTGTTTAAAATGTGCCAAATTGATTCATTTATCATGCTCTTCAAATAGAGCAATCTTTCTTTTTATCAACTCTGATAGTATTTGTGACAAATGCTTTTTTATGAACTTTTATTCTTTGATATTATTTAAACGATAATGAAAATGTCTCAAATGTAAACAGTTCTATAGGGAACACATCTGCTGTAAGTATTAACGAAGATTGTAGTCAACACGCTCAGAACCTTTTCTGGTATCACTATTGCACATTTGAATGTTTGTTCCTTCTTGAAAAATATCGAAGAAATCCGTTCTATTTTAAAGGAAATATATTTTAACCTTATCTGAAACTAGACTTGAGGAATCCGTACCTGACGAAGAAGTAAATATAGAAAGTTATAGACTAGTGAGAAGTGATATGAATAGAACGGAGGTGGAGTAATATCTTTCATTCACGAATCACGGAATTACCCAAACAGCAGCTATTCATTGTATTTTCATGGTATAGACCATCTGACTCAAGTGTAAAAGTATTTGATCTTTTTGAGAAAGCTCTTCAAGATATAGCAACATTGATTTTGTATTGATCGGAGATTTAACTACATGTGACCTAATTCAAACAAAGCTCTCAAATAACACAAAGCGTCTTTTGAACATTTCTATTAGTATTTCAATTTTAAAAAACTTGTAAATTCACCAACTCGAGTTACTGAGTCATCAGAAACTCTGATAGATCATGTATTTACCTCAAACTGTGATAATGTAAAAAGATTCACGGTTGTACCTGTCAATTTAAGCGATCATTACATGGTCACGCTTTCTTGGGGAAAGGTTTAGCCGACACTCCCTCCTGATCATTGTTATGTATATTCAGGTAACATTAAAAATATCGACATTGAAACTTTTGTTTAACAAAATTAATAATACTCTAAAATAATGATGACGTCCTTTATGAAGGTAGTACAGAAATGGCTTATGAGTTGTGGATCAAGATGTTTAAATCAGTTCTAGATAAACATGCTACAATTAAAAGAAAAAGAGTAAGACGTAAAAAGTCACCTTGGGTGACAAGTGATATTTTAGAATTAATGCGTAAAAGAAACAGAGCTAAAGAAATTGCAAAGTTATCTTAAGATGTAAATGATTGGAACGAGTATAAGAAGATGAGAAATCGTGTAGCCTACGCCTGGTGACCCGCAGAACGAAGATACGTCACAGAAAGTATAACAAAGAATGTGGGTAACCAGCTATGATGTGGAAACTTTTACGAGATCTTTTACCAAATAAGAATAAGAATACAAGTTTACAAAAATGTTATATAAAGGTGAAGAATACATAAGCAAAGATATTGCAAATGTACTAAATGATAATTTTTCTTGTTAAGCTATGAATAGGAAACAATCAATTCAACATGTTCCATTCAAAGGAAATTCACTATAGTTTATGTCATGTGTAAACTCTACTTTTTCTTTTATACAGACTACGGCAGAAGAAATCCTAAAATTGTATTTTAGAAATACCGCTTAACAAAGCAACATGTCTGGATAAAATTCCATCAAGTATTCTGAAAGACTCGTCTGCCTGTATTCTTAGAGCACTGACGCATGTCGTTAATCTATCCCTCAAAGATGCATCAAATCCATTAAACTACAGGCCAATATTGGTATTTTATGTTATCTCGAAGGTTATTGAAAAGTTGGTTTTCAAACAAATGCATAAATACCTAAACGAAAATGACATATTGATTCCAAATCAATTTGGTTTCCGTCCAAACTTTTCAACGAGCCTCGCTCTTTAAAATCTAACCGAAAATATAAGTAAATCAATTGATCGATTTGATTCGGTAGAGCTCGATCGTTACCAAATGTGAATGTATTCCTGTTGTATTCTCGATAAGTATTCCTGTTGTATTCGAAGACATGTATCTGAATACAACCAACCACTTATTCTATATGGAAATTAGTGGTTTGAATACACATGATTGTATTCAAACCACTTGTTTGTATTCTTGAGCCATGTGTTATGCATTCCTGTAAGCCGAAATATTTAAACGAGTATTTAAATACATACAAGTATTCAAACCACTAGTATGCAAATTAGAAGACGAATACTAGCTACAATTTAGTATTCGAACCACATATTAAGTATTCCTGCAGCTGAAATATATATGATTGTATTCGAACCACTAGTTAGTATTCCTGAGCTAGCGTTATGTATTCCTATAGGCCGAAATATTTAAATAAATAACTACTAGTATGCAAATTAGAAGATGGTTACTAGCTAAAAATTAGTATTCTGACCACTTGTCAGCTGAAATATAAAATACTTACACAATGCTGGAATTAGTATTCCGACCACAAAAAATGCCCACAATGCTGCAGAATTATACCACAATAATATTCACCTCGACGTATAAATTGCAGTGTACCAACAGTCATCAACTATATTTCCGTTGTATTTTTGAATTGACGTTGACTGTAAATTTCACCGGAAGTCCTGTATAGGATGGACATATACCAGGAGATTCTTGCCTGTTCATGCTAGATATTAACTCATATTTCAGTGGGTGCTGTTTAGTAGTTTTAATAGTGATTTCTGAGAACAAACTGGGGTCAAAAACTGCAATTTTACTTGATAGGTGTGGCTATTAATTAGCCATGTTTAGCCTGCGCCAATTACAAGCAGGTTAAAATTAAACTAGACTTAATAATTTGTAGAGAAGCAGGCTAATTAACATAAATGATTTTTGGTTAGAAACTGATTAGGAGTTGAATGATCATTTTCGAATGATCATACATGTACATCGGTCAACGTCCCGATTTAATTCTTCCTTTTTTCTACTGTGATTTACGAGAGACCAGGCAGCTATAAACAAAACAATGGAAACGAGATATGTCATTTAAATGAGCGTTTAATCAATCCTTGCTAAAATCTAGCCGAGAAATATTTTAATAAGTAAAATTCAAAAGTAAACAATATAAAAGGTAGTCTATTTATGTAGCGAAAGACTGCCGCTTTTCAAGTAAAACTACATCATGATACAACCTTGTCATTTTCCATGTCGATTGTAACTATTGTCAATGATGATGCACTAATTATGTCGTAGAAACGAAAGCCGACGATATCGAACGGCGAAGGTAAAGTTTCTGACTGTCGTAGAAACGAAAGTCGACGATGTCGAACGGTGAAGGTAGAGGAAAGTGAGGTAAGATGAGCCAGTGGGTAAGTTGAGCCAACCCTTGTTACTAGGAAACTGTATGAAGTGAAAACTGGTTTCCCCCTCAGGACATTAAGGACATCAATTTTGTGTAAAAACCTTTTCGGAGCCTCATTGAACTGTAAACAAAAAAATGCTGTGTCAAGTTGTCAAAATAGCGTGTGATGGAGTAAGATGGGACTTTCCGTTGGGGCAAGTTGAGCCCTGGCTTAACCAATGTGTGGCTCATCTTACCCCTGTGTGAATCATTGTGTAATTTTAAAAACATATACATGTAGTTAAAAAGGAAGAAATGATGATTGACAGCAATACATGCCTTGATGTAGGCCTACATGTAATAAGTATAAGTATAAGTATAAGTATAATCATGTATTATCCATATCAGGAAAGTTGGTGTTATTCGAATAATTTCATTTCAGATGCCAGAATGCCACGAAATGCCATGGATCAACATAACCCATAAATGTAGTACCTATATATCTATTGGTAGTACGGAGCCAAAATGTAAAAACTGGCTCATCTTACCTCAATTTCCCCCAAAGTTTCTGACTATGTTGTGGAAACGAAAGTTGACGATGTCAATCGAACAGCGAAGGTAAAGTTCTCACGAAGAACGAAGACACGAAGGGTCGATGATGTATATATATACAAAATGGAGTTTGTGAAGACTGAAGACAGATGGCGAAAGTCAAATTACCAAGCCACGGTTTCCAGCAATACAGCAAAAGAGCAATGATGCAGCAAAGTCCGTCAAACTGTTGCTTTATTTGATTTATTGCCGAAACAACACAATACAAAAGAAATCTTACTCGATACTGGATCATGGATGCAGGTGCCAAATCGAGGAGGACCAATTAATTAGCGAAGGTTAGAGCCCTTTATTTATACGAAATTTATCAAAAAGAAATATATCAAGATCTTCTACAAAATCAACTTACAATCAACAACCACCAGTGTAAAAAAAAAAAAAGTTTTGGAATAACAGAAAATTGACAGGAAAATGATCTCTAGACTGCAGAGAGTTCTACACAGCGCTGCGAGAGTTCTGGCACGTGTGAAGAGGAGTGAACACATCACTCCAATCCTAAGACATTCCCAGGTCGAAATTCCAGCTGATACCAGTTGAAACCAGTAAGGATTTCCAACTGGTATCTACTGGTTTGAACTGGTCTCAACTGGTCTCAACTGGTACCAGTTAATACCAGTTGATACAATTTGGAAACCAGTAGAAATACCAGTTGACATCTGAGACCAGTTGATATTACCAGTTGATTTACCAGTTGAAAACCAGTAGATGATTACCAGTTGATTTACCAGTTGAAAACCAGTTGATGTTACCAGTTGATTTACCAGTTGATTTACCAGTTGCTTTACCAGTTGAAAACCAGTAGATGATTACCAGTTGAAAACCAGTAGAAATACAAGTTGACATCTGAGACCAGTTGATATTACCAGTTGATTTACCAGTTGAAAACCAGTAGATGATTACCAGTTGATTTACCAGTTGAAAACCAGAAGAAATACCAGTTGACATCTGAGACCAGTTGATATTACCAGTTGATTTACCAGTTGATTTACCAGCTGAAAACCAGTAGATGATCACCAGTTGATTTACCAGTTGAAAACCAGTAGAAATACCAGTTGACATCTGAGACCAGTTGATATTACCAGTTGATTTACCAGTTAATTGTATCTTGTGCATATTCATGATTAATTTGCATATTTTCACAAAAAATATAATTATCATGATCTGTCAAGCAAATGTGACAATGCACATCAATTTTGTGATTTATATTTTCTTAGTCAATCATTGACAAATATATTATATATGTTTGATGATGTTTTTCATCTAATTTAAGACGTACAAATAGATAAATTGATACATGTAATTACTAACCAGAAAACAAAATGTATAATTTTGTATATATCTATGTACGAGCTCCGAAACAACTAGGCGTTGTGGCGTGCGCCTGTAATCCAGCTAACAGTGGAAGTTACAAACTGATTCAGCCGAGGACGCAGGTTCGAAACTGAGTCACGTCTTTCGGATGGTGACGTTAAAGGTCGGTCCCCAGACGTAAATAATCATATCTGATTGATACACGTCTGTCAAAACCCAATCACACACACACACGAATTTCTAAATGAGAATGATACTTATCTGTAATACACCTCAAATGATCTCTGTGATGGGGTAATTGCAAGAGTTTATATACTATGGTCCTGTTGGTGGCCAGATGCCAATATTGATTATTGATTATCACAATATCAGTCGATTACTGGTCTCAACTGGTAAATCAACTGGAAATATCAACTGGTATATCAACTGGTAAATATACTGGTTTTCAACTGGTAAATCAACTGGAAATATTAACTGGTATATATGAACTGGTAAATCTACTGGTTTTTCAACTGGTTTGTCAACTGGTCCCAGATAGCGTTGTCTCAATTTCCATATTAAAAACCAGTTGAATATACTGGTTTGAACTGGTACCAGTTGCCTACTGGTTTTTCGACCTGGGTTACCACTGGCTCCCAGTTCAAAACGGATTAAATACAAAATCCTAACACTTGTCTTTAAGGCACTCCACAATACTGCACCTGAGTACCTGACAGATCTCCTCACCATAAAGCAATCCCATTACTCACTCCGTTCTTCTAGCTGCCTCTACCATCCTAGTCCCCAGATCTAGGCAATGTTTTGGAACATCTAGTAGGCTGCGCACGTCACTACATGAAGGAAATGTCGACGCCCCCTAATGAATATGCATTATGCCTTTGCCTGCACGGCGTGTGTGCTGTACATGTACCGTACACGCTGTGCACACTATCTAGGCTATTTCAGCACCTCTGAACTATAGTATAGCCTGCATATGGTCTATATGTATTTCACTACACCTGTGTTGTTTTGAATCATTCATTACATCTATACTTGCATCAATTATAAGTTATTGCCTTTCTATATTTGTATTGTATTATTTTGACTTTTGACTACATACTTGCATCAATAAATATTAAGTTATTGTATTTTACCTCTTCCAAGCTGCATTTTACGTCAGTACGTGTTCCAAAATTCCTTAATTATTATATAGGTGATTGTTTTGCCTACACGCTTGCATCAATTCAGTAATTGCATTCTACATGTTCCAAGCTGCATTGTACCTGTTCCAACATTACGATCTTTGGGTGATTATATTGTTTTTCCCTACAAACTTGTATCAATCAAGTTATTGCATTCTACCTGTTCCAAGCTGCATTGTACCTGTTCCAACATTTCGATCTTTGGGTGATTATATTGTTTTTCCTACAAACTTGTATCAATCAAGTTATTGCATTCTACCTGTTCCAAGCTGCATTGTACCTGTTCCAACATTTCGATCCTTTGTATATACATGGTTTTAACAACACACTCGTACTATAAACACTCCCTTCAATTAAGTAATTGCATTGTACCTGTTTCAAGCTACATTATACCTGTTCCAAAATTTCGATCCTTTGGGTGATTATATTGTTTTTCCCCCATAAACTTGTATCAATCAAGTTATTGCATTCTTCCTGTTCCAAACTGCCTTTTAAGTGTTCCAAAATGTCCATCCTTTGTATTACATGGTTTTGACTACTCACTCGTACACTCCCACCAATCAAGTAATTGCATTGTACCTGCATGTTCCAAGCTATTCATAATACGAGAAGCGGGTCGATATTCATAAAACGAGGAGAGGGTCGCTATTCATAATACGAGAAGAGGGTCGCTATATTAAGAATACGAGAAGGGTCGCTATTCTTAACACGGAATGAGGGGCGCTATTCATAAAATTGTTTGTCAAAGTAGTTCCTAGATGGCGTAGCCTGTGTTTGTGCGGGGGTGCAGCAGCGTTGCCATCACGGGACTGATCTATCATGTCCCTAGCGCTCAGCAAAGGAAGGAAGTGACGGATCGAGAGGAGGTTGTAGTTATATACCATATTCAAGCTTTTCGTAAATATACAATATTGCATGATATATTTCCCATAGAAGTAAGGAAGTTATTTTTTCACGATTTTAAGCCAAATAAGATACGATTTTGTGACCTTTAGGCGTTATGCAAACGGTGGCGTTCCCTACTATTATGTCTTTTTAAAATCATATTTTACCTTTTATCTTTGATAAATTTATAGAGATACCCTTATAACCTAGCTTATATCTTTGCCCCGCTCCTGCGGTGACGAAAAATAAAGTAAAACATCACACATATAATCCTATCGTAATTTATCCCCCTTAATTGTGGGAAATTTTGCCCCCGACTGATCTTATATTGGCTGCACCACTGAGACATTAAGTATAGAACAAGCAGCCCCATGTTATTTTATAAACTGGTAATTGTTTATACGACAATGATATACAAATTATATAGCCTTAATATGTAGCCATATCCAGTGCCAAAATAGTCAAAGGACCAGGCCCCCAAAACCTCTTCAATTTCAATGTTTAGCCAATGAAGAGTTTCAAGATTTTCGTTTTTCCAGGAATTAGCATACCTCAGGGTACTAGGAATCATATTAATTAACCTAACTTAACTATGTATACAATATATTGCATACAGGTTCACACACGAAATATAAAGAATCAATTACTTAAATAGCCAAATAAAAAATTACAATTAAGGGAACAAAACAAACGAACGAGGGCTAAGGCTGACGTGAATTGTCATGGAAGAAGATATAGAATTAGAGAACAAACACATCATTACATATGAAATATCCTAGCCAACTCCCCTCCCCCTCGTACGCCTATGATGATGACTCGGACATTCAGATGTCAGACATCTTTATTTATTTGTGGGGCCGGTCGTATTATGAATAGCAACCCTCTTCTCGTATTACGAATAGCTTGGAACAGATAAAATGTAATAACTTGACCGATGCAAGTGTGTAGTCAAAACCATACAATATATACAAAGGATTGACATTTTGGAACACGTAACGTGCAGATTGGAACAGGTAAATGCAATAACTTGATTGATGGGAGTGTATGTATGTGTGTGTAGTCAAAATCATACTAGATTTTGATGTATAGACTTTTAGTGTGAACGGGGAGGGGTGGGGGTAACAGTCGTATTCATATTATAGAGAGTTTAGGAGGGGGTTCGATAGTGTGTATGTAATTTCCCGTAATAGTTTGTGTTTTATTTCTGTTTAATTATTCCAGCCATTTTAAATTCTTGATTTGTATTATATTTGTAAATTGTATTCTTGTATGTATTTGAATTTTTATACGGAAAATAAAAACCAAACCAATGTAATATAAAGGATGGGAATTTTGGAACACGCACAATGCAGCTTGGAACAGGTAAAATGCACTCACTTGATTGATGCAAGCGTTTAGGGAAAACAATATAATCACCCAAAGATCGAAATGTTGGAACAGGTACAATGCAGCTTGGAACAGGTAGAATGCAAAAACTTAATTGATGCAAGTTTGTAGGGAAAAACAATATAATCACCCAAAGATCGTAATTTTGGAACAGGTAGAATGCAGTTACTTAATTGAAGGGAGTGTATACAGTACGAGTTTGTATAGTCAAAACCATGTAATTATATACAAAGGATCGAAATTTTGGAACAGGTACAATGCAGCTTGGAACAAGTAGAATGCAATTACTTAATTGAAGGGAGTGTATATAGTACGAGTGTGTATAGTCAAAACCATGTAATATATACAAAGGATGAAAACTTGGGAACACTTAAAATGCAGCTTGGAACAGGTAGAATGCAATAACTTGATTGATACAAGTTTGTAGGGAAGAACAATATAATCACCCAAAGATCGAAATGTTGGAACAGGTACAATGCAGCTTGGACCAGGTACAATGCAATTACTTAATTGAATGGAGTGTATATAGTACGAGTGTGTATAGTCAAAACCATGTAATTATATACAAAGGATCGAAATTTTGGAACAGGTACAATGCAGCTTGGAACAGGTAGAATGCAATAACTTAATTGATGCAAGTGTGTAGGGAAAAATAATATAATCACCCAAAGATCGAAATGTTGGAACAGGTACAATGCAGCTTGGAACAGGTAGAATGCAATTACTTAATTGAAGGAAGTGTATATAGTACGAGTGTGTATAGTTAAAACCATGTAATTATATACAAAGGATGGAAACTTGGGAACACTTAAAATGGAGCTTAGAACAGGTAGAATGCAATAACTTGATTGATACAAGTTTGTAGGGAAAAACAATATAATCACCCAAAGATCGAAATGTTGGAACAGGTACAATGCAGCTTGGAACAGGTAGAATGCAATAACTTAATTGATGCAAGTGTGTAGGGAAAAAAATATAATCACCCAAAGATCGAAATGTTGGAACAGGTACAATGCATCTTGGAACAGGTACAATGCAATTACTTAATTGAAGGGAGTGTTTATAGTACGAGTGTGTTGTTAAAACCATGTATATACAAAGGATCGAAATGTTGGAACAGGTACAATGCAGCTTGGAACAGGTAGAATGCAATAACTTGATTGATACAAGTTTGTAGGGAAAAACAATATAATCACCCAAAGATCGAAATGTTGGAACAGGTACAATGCAGCTTGGAACAGGTAGAATGCAATAACTTAATTGATGCAAGTGTGTAGGGAAAAACAATATAATCACCCAAAGATCGAAATGTTGGAACAGGTACAATGCAGCTTGGAACAGGTATAATGCAATTACTTAATTGAAGGGAGTGTATATAGTACGAGTGTGTAGTTAAAACCATGTATATACAAAGGATCGAAATGTTGGAACAGGTACAATGCAGCTTGGAACAGGTAGAATGCAATAACTTGATTGATGCAAGCGTTTAGGGAAAAACAATATAATCACCCAAAGATCGAAATGTTGGAGCAGGTACAATGCAGCTTGGATCAGGTATGTAATAATTGAATCCAAATTGTTGTTAACATGACAAGACCAGGTCCTTATTTCATAAAGAAATGAATGCAAGCTTTATACACAATACATAATGTTACTAAGATACGAGTCGCACATGATTTTTTTAAAGTATAAGACTATAAGTTAGATTTACATATCGTCGCTGGGGTGACAACATATGACCTCAACTGTATGTTCAGGAGAGCTGAAAAACATGGCTACCTTATCATGCAAGTCACTGGAGACAACCAACTTTCATTTCTCATATGTGGCCTCGTCATTGCAATGCGTCAAAATTATGAAGAAAACTCATTTTCACAAAATATTGAATTGCGAAGTCTCGTCACCCGATGTGTCGTAGACTTCATTGCCCGTTTCAGAAAGAATTTGTTGTGATTAATCATGAGTTTTCTTAACGATTTGCCATAGAGCTGCGATTAATCTTGATACTTGTCCGATTGAAATCAATCGCAGCCCTATGGCATAACTCACAATTAATGGCAACAATTTCTTTGTGAAACTGGGCCCAGACTGTGGAGGAGGGATGGCGATGAGATAGTCTGAAGCCTTCGGACTAGCATTAATTAGTAATATGTTGGTTGGTTCAACAATCGCCTGTAGCTTTTTTTGATGAGCAAAAATAATAATTAAAAAAAAAAAAAGGATACGAAGGTAATTTCATAATTCTTGCACTTACTTCTCTTGCAGATATTTTGGTAAAACTAAAACTTCAAAGAAAAAAAAAGTTCAACGATTGAATGGTTTTTTAATGTTGGATTTAAGAAATTTTTAACTTTATACTTTCCTCCCCTTTTCTGTTAAATTGATAAACTTTTGTGTTAATTGGTCACAGGAAAATAGTTTTCACATATTAATTTTGTACAGCATATCATGTGGACTGTCAAGTCAACAGATCTGAAATCTGAAATCAATGTCACGAGCTTCTCGGCTATTCTGTCACAAACTAACACATACTTTGTACACTGGACTAAGTCTTTTCCACAAAACAACACAAGTTCTTCTTGAGCTTGGTGGGTGTTTACCTCTAACTCTTTTGTCTGGAGCCAGAAATACACTTTTAGAAGGTGTGTTCTCCATGTCTACTGCACATGATGCTAATCAATGAAAATTCAACAAATGCCGCCCCAAAACAAGAGAAATTAGAAATAATTCACTTGCAGCTAGCTCAGCCCTGCAAATTCAAAGCTCCATGAACGCAATGAATATTGTTTTCACACGTAGACCTACACAGATATTCACGTGTAGCGAAAGTTCACGTGTTGTACAATAACAATTCCGACCAGCTGATCGCGCGAACCACTATGCGTAGGTTAAAATGAAAAACAAGCGAGCAAAATTTTACTATAAATCTACTAGAATACCCTAGTCAATAAGTAGTATATTATTTTTGATAAATTCATATTTTATTCAAAATTGAACTAGATATCATTTATTTTTTTGTATATTTGATACCGATTCCCCCACAATTTCATGAACGAAGCCATGTAAAACACCGCGGTTAAAACAATACACCTTTTCACGGTTACAAAAGTGCGCATGCTCAGACATGGGCGCCATTTTAATTTAAGATAATTTAAGATAATCAAAGATGTTAACCCCACTGACCTCTAGAGGTCAGTGGTTTACGCGTAAATTATAGCGCCCATGCAAATATGATGTGAGCGCACCGTGGGCGCAGGCATCTGAAAACATTGATGACATCACTGCCTGCGCTGTGCGCTCACATCATTTTTGCATGGGCGCTAACTTAATTACGCGTAAACCGTTTATCTTCAATTAAGATGGCGCCCTTAACCGTGAAAAGGTGTATTACGATTGGCCACGATCATCACTAGCTGCTGTATATGTAAGAGCCTCATGCATATGCACATATATGATGAGCTCCGCAAATTAGCAAAGGCAGGCGGCTCGGTCCAGCGATCACTGCTGTAAAGCCACGGTAGCGTACGAAGGTGCTAGGCTGGCAAGGCTGGTGGCCTCATGAATAAACATGATTATATGACGTCACGAACGTCATCGCACTTATTGGTCCGCGCCACGCCTACTCTAGATCCTAGCTTGAGGGGGTGCTAGGCTGAATGGAGAGGGTGCTAGGCTGGATGTAGTTAGTGCAAGTTTAAATGAAATAAAGCTATGAGATAGATGGAGCAGGGAGATAATCTCCCTGGATGGAGTTAATTGATATACATTTCTAAGGCTCAATGGACTCATGGAGGGGGTGCTAGGCTGGATGTAGTTAGTGCACGTTAAAATGAAATCATGCTAGGAGATAGATGGAGTTATAATTAATGTACATTTCTAAGGCTCAATGGAGGGGTGCTAGGCTTGATGGAGGGGTGCTAGGCTGGATGTAGTTAGTGCAAGTTTAAATGAAATTAGATCGATAAATGGAGTTAATTAATGTACATTTCTAAGGCTAAACGGAAGGGGTGCTAGGCTGGATGGAGGGGGTGCTAGGCTGGATGTAGTTAGTGCACGTTTAAATGAAATCATGCTAGGAGACAGATGGAGTTATAATTAATGTACATTTCTAAGGCTCAATGGAGAGGTGCTAGGCTTGATGGAGGGGTGCCAGGCTGGATGTAGTTAGTGCAAGTTTAAATGAAATTAGATCGATAAATGGAGTTAATTAATGTACATTTCTAAGGCTAAACGGAAGGGGTGCTAGGCTGGATGTAGTTAGTGCACGTTTAAATGAAATCATGCTAGGAGATAGATGGAGTTAATTAATGTACATTTCTAAAGCTCAATGGAGGGGTGCTAGGCTGGATGTAGTTATAGTTATAATAATGCAAGTTTAAATTAAATAATGCTAGCCAGGGGCGGCGATTTCTTTTCATGACCGGGGACGAAATGCGAGGGACCAAAACTTTTTTTTTTAGGGGCAGAAGGAAAAAGTCTGCATCACACCACTCTTATATCTTACATGCATGCCCCGCGGAACGTTTTTCAAAGTGGGGGGGGGGGGTGTTACACCCACAAATGTAATAACGCCCTTAAATGTAATAACGCCCACAAATGGAATAACACTTTACCCACAAATGTAATAACACCCACAAATGTAATAACACTTTACCAACAAATGTAATAATTTCACCCACAAATGTAATAACCACTTTACCCACAAATGTAATAATTTTGAATCACCCACAAATGTAATAATGACTTTACCCACAAATGTAATAAATTTGAAGGGATATTTTGTCGAATTTGTTCAAAACTAAAACCCTGTAATAAAGCATGGGTATAGCGCGCAGTCTTTACTCCAGACCCGGTTATTTCAAAATTTAAAAATCTTCAAAACTAAGACCCCATAATCCTTTTCCTGTGGAATAACATGAGAATCGAGCGTAGTCTTTCCTCCAGACCCGGTCATTTCAAAAATAAAAAAACAAAAAAAAATTCAAATCTAAGACCCAACAATCCTCCAAACTAAGACCCTGTAATAAAGCATGGGTTTAGAGCGTTGTCTTTACTCCACACCCGGTTATTTCAAAAATAAAATAAAACAAAACAAAACAAAACATTAACTTTAAAACTAAGGCTCCACCATCTTCCAAACTATAAGACCCTGTGATAAAGCATGGGTACTCCACACCCGGTTATTTCAAAAATAAAATAAAACAAAACAAAACAAAACATTAACTTTAAAACTAAGGCTCCACCATCTTCCAAACTATAAGACCCTGTGATAAAGCATGGGTTTAGAGCGTAGTCTTTACTCCAGACCCGTTTAATTAAAAAAAAAAAATCTTCAAAACTAAGACCCCATCATCTTATTCCTGTGGAATAACATGAGTATTGAGCCTAGTCTTTCCTCCAGACCCGGGTATTCAAAAGTTAAAAAAAAAAAAAAAAAAAAACTTTAAAACCCTAAGACCCCACCATCTTCCAAACTAAGACCTGGTAATAAAGCATGGGTTAAGAGCGTAGTTTTTCTTCCAGACCCGGTTATTTCAAAACTTTTTAAAAATCTTCAAAACTAAGACCCCATCATCTTATTTCTGTGGAAGAACATGAGTATTGAGCGTAGTCTTTCCTTCAGACCCGGTTATTCAAAAGTTAAAAAAACAAAAAAAAAACAAAACAAAACAAAAAAAAAAAACCTTTTAAACTAAGACCCCTCCATCTTCCAAATTAAGACCCGGTAATAAAGCATGGGATTAGAGCGTAGTCTTTACTTCAGACTCGGTTATTTAAAAAAAAAAAAATCTTCAAACTAAGACCTCACCATCTCATTCCTGTGGAATAACATGGGTATAGAGCGTAGTCTTTCCTCCAGACCCGGTTATTTCAAAAGAAATAGAAATTTAAACAAATCTTCGAAACTAAGACCCACCATCTTATTCCTCTTTTTTTTCATTTAAAAATAAATTACATTATTACATTATGTGGATACAACACGTCACAAATAAATGATTGGTCGGCGGTCACACGAACTGACGAATCAGTCAAAATGGTCCATATAATTATATAACACACAGAGGAGGGACCGATTCGATGGTTCGTTGACCGTCGACGGTTTTTTAATCATGTAATTATTCTAACGCCCACAAATATCCTGGAATTCAATGTTCGTAGAAAAAAAGTAATCGAATAAGTAACCTTAAATGTATTTAAATATTGACGCTGATTGTTTTATGCATGTGATTATGAAATATGTTCACGATATGTAACATATATATATATATATATGTACGCTATTAGTGACATTGAAACGTTGGATTGCGATGTTATATTTTCATGAGTGCGTGAATGAATTACCTTTCTTCATGTGATGAACGTATCAATTACTTATACTGAAGACTACCAATTGGTACGCGGTACACGGTGTGAATTCATGAGAACGAAATTTATTCAAAGGCAAATACAAACAAAACACATTTATATTACAGTTTTCCCTACTTCTGAAACACTCAAGCAGCTATATAAACAAGAACAAGTCTGAAATGATAATCGGTTAACAAGCAAATAACAACGCATACTTTCATATAACAAATCATATTTGCATGTTTTGAATGAACGATTGCAGAACCCTTTGACTGATAAAATATCTATATACTCTCTCAATCAATGTGAGTAAATTGCAGAGGTTATGGTTTTATAGTGATGCAATGATGGATACATAGATTTTGTAAGATAGAAAGTATTTTATTCCAAACGAATGAAGAGGTTGTTTCATTAATATACAGACGGTAACAGAACCAAAATAATTATTACGTATAAAAGGTGGAGTAACTCACATGTCTTTTACAAGCAAATAAGGTTATAATTTGGGCAATATTGAACCTGATAACATCAACTGAACTTGATATAAAACGCAAACAACCTAACACGTGACAATTCTTCTAAGCTAGGAAAAACAAGAGAACAAGATGCCGAAATACTAAATGTACCTGGCTTTCTGTAACTTAGTATTCGTCAATATAAAACTACTTAACTCGTACAACTCCAAAAGTTTTTCAGTAATGCTTTTCAGATGCTTCAAGAGTAGACGGAGTTGAAATGAAGTATGACTGATCAAAAGGAAAGACTACGCTCAATACTCATGTTATTCCGCAGGAATAAGATGATGGGGTCTTAGTTTTGAAGATTTTTTTTTTAATTAAACGGGTCTGGAGTAAAGACTACGCTCTAAACCCATGCTTTATCACAGGGTCTTATAGTTTGGAAGATGGTGGGGCCTAAGTTTTAAAGTTAATGTTTTGTTTTGTTTTGTTTTGTTTTATTTTGAAATAACCGGGTGTGGAGTAAAGACAACGATCTAAACCCATGCTTTATTACAGGGTCTTAGTTTGGAGGATTGTTGGGTCTTAGATTTGAATTTTTTGTTTTGTTTTTATTGTTTTTATTTTTGAAATAACCGGGTCTGGAAGAAAACTACGCTCTAAACCCATGCTTTATTACAGGGTCTTAGTTTGGAAGATGGTGGGTCTTAGTTTAAAAGTTTTTGTTTGTTTTTACTTTTGAATAACCGGGTCTGGAGGAAAGACTACGCTCAATACTCATGTTATTCCAATGGAATAAGATGATGGGGTCTTAGTTTTGAAGATTTTTTTTTAATTAAACGGGTCTGGAGTAAAGACTACGCTCTAAACCCATGCTTTATCACAGGGTCTTATAGTTTGGAAGATGGTGGAGCCTTAGTTTTAAAGTTAATGTTTTGTTTTGTTTTGTTTTGTTTTATTTTATTTTGAAATAACCGGGTGTGGAGTAAAGACAACGCTCTAAACCCATGCTTTATTACAGGGTCTTAGTTTGGAGGATTGTTGGGTCTTAGATTTGAATTTTTGTTTTGTTTTTTATTGTTTTTATTTTTGAAATGACCGGGTCTGGAGGAAAGACTACGCTCGATTCTCATGTTATTCCACAGGAAAAGGATTATGGGGTCTTAGTTTTGAAGATTTTTAAATTTTGAAATAACCGGGTCTGGAGTAAAGACTGCGCGCTATACCCATGCTTTATTACAGGGTTTTAGTTTTGAACAAATTCGACAAAATATCCCTTCAAATTTATTACATTTGTGGGTAAAGTCATTATTACATTTGTGGGTAAAGTCATTATTACATTTGTGGGTAAAGTGTTATTACATTTGTGGGTGTTATTACATTTGTGGGTAAAGTGTTATTACATTTGTGGGCGTTATTACATTTGTGGGTGTAACAGGGGGTAAAGTACTAATGATCAGGTAGATCGTAGCGAGCGAAGCGAGTAGATCGTAAATTTGCGTGGGGTCCAGGGGCAAAGGCCCGGCGGGGGTCAAGGGGCGGAGCCCCCAGAAGCTCAGTGGTTTTAGGCATTTAATTACGGTCAGATGAGCATATTTTGATTCCTTATTTGTGACACTGGCATGTCCCTAATCGGCGTGGGGTCCAGGGGGCGGAGACCCCTAAGGCTCAGGGGTTTTAGGTATTTAATTACGGTCAGATGAGCATATTTTGATACCTCATTCGTGACACTTGCAGGTCACTATTCTTTCTTTCTTTCTTTCTTTTTCTCTTCAACATACTTTTTCAAAACAAGTGAGGGGGCGGGGGAGTCGAGCCTCCAAAGCCCGGCCGATACGCGGATCCTGACATGTAGGCTTCTAAATGAGCATATATTTTGCCTGACTGTAAATTTGGAAATTTGTCATTTTCCAATAAACGCATACAAATAATACAGTTACAAAATGTGAGAAAAAATTCAGGAAAATTGTATAATTTTTCAGCAACATTTGTAAATCACTGGTATTGAATGAGAACTAAACCACGTTTGAATTTTATTGGGGGTGGGCAATTGTCCCCAAGCCGCCCATCAGTATACGCCAGTGCGAGGGACGAGGGAGCATAGTGAACGAGAGGGGCGAAGGTGACGGCAGTGACTACCCCCTCACAGGTTTTAGAAGTTTTGATGTATTAAAATATTACATTCCTTAGCAAAACTATAGTATAAAACCAAGCAATATACTTTTTTTCACACTTCACTTTTACTTTGCCGGTAATGAGGGTGCAGTCCGAATGTTTGTAAATATCAGTTTAGTAGGTAAATTCCTATCAAGTTCATTATACAACAGGGAGAAGATAAATTTGAATTAGAATACAATTAATGAATCAAAGTCTGTGACTGCGTATTTAGATATCCAATACTACTGGTAAGCAGCAATACCTCTTCAACCATTTTGCCCCCCCTGCCATACCCTCTACCTCACAGTAACAAAACTAATAATAACTTTACAACATAAGTATATTATCAATCATTTGCAAATCCTGATTCCCAAGACACAAAATTAATAAAACACAGGATGAAAAGTACATGCATATTCAGATGGAAGTTTGAGTTGACTTGATTAATTAATACCTAAATATGTTTCATTTTGTAGAACTAATTCAGTCAGTGTTCTCGCTCCAGCATTGCACAAGCCTATATAACCAAAAGATTATATGGAACTGTAAATGACTTCATAATATGAATTTATAGAATTAATCATTATATATGATTCTATTTATAATAATATGTAAAATTAACAAATAACAGAATTTTTTTTTTTTTATGGTCAGTTTTTATTCTTTTCTCTCTTGAAACAAATTATAATCATAATACAAATTACAATCATCATATGTAACGCTCACTACAAATGTGATGACATTATAAATCAGTATAAATTTTTTGTCTTACAAACGGCTTCAAAAGAAACTTACATAGTTAGATCCTATACATCATTTTTGAAACAAAAATTCATATTTTCAAAGAAAACATATGCAGTTGTATAATCCAAAAATTTTGTTTTAACAATGTAGCAACTTATACTTCTTTTATACTGTTGTCCTGAGAGAAAAGTTTTCTCTTTTGTTAACCCTACCCTACCCGACCTCTCCCTTATCCTTATCCCCTCCCCCCTCTTAACCGGTGGACGACTGGCTCTGGGTTCCAATTGTTTGTCTAATACTCAGGTTTTCCCATTTAGAAAAATGAATAGTGAGAGTTCCCCTCATTGCTGCCAATTTCCTTTCTTCTACTTTATCCCTATTATACTATTCTTTATTTCATTAAAAGAGGGTGGTTTTTAAGTTCTCTATTTCTATAAATCAGATATTTAACAAGAATTAAAACATGATTCATTAATTGATATTTTCCTTTATTTCTCTCCTCTTTCCCATACAGAATTTCCTCCAAACTACAGTTATGTATTTCAAAGTCTAAAAATCTCGTGCACATTCCCCACACTGATTGTGCAAATTCACAAGTATAGAATAAATGTTTATATGTTTCTTCATCTTTTTCGCAAAATGAGCATAAGTTAGTCGAGACAAGACCAAAACGGAAGAGGTGATGGTTTGTATATAATATATTATGTATAAGTTTGAACTGAAACTCTCTTAATCGACTGTTAAGTGTACACTGTCTTAGTCTTAAAAATATGTTTTCTATTTCCTTACAGGAAAAACCATAGTTCCTTCCAATTCTCTCAAAAACCAAAGGTTTAAAATCATCTTTCTTTATTAATTGTACATAAATTTGTTTTGATTTTAGATCAGCTATATTAGTTGTTTTCTTCCCCAAAGTGAAATCAGTTCCAGAATTATTTTTTCTTCTCCTTTCTAAAATTATTTTTCCAACAAACTGGTAAACAGGCATAAAAGTGCTTGATCTTTTCAATTTCATTTACTTCAACACCTAAATCGATAAAATGCCTGTCACATTTTAGTTTACCATCGTTTTCCAAAATATGTTTTAATTTGTAAATTCCTTTGTCATACAACCTCTTATCGTATATACAACTTCCTTTATATCGAATAAGTTTATTATTAAAAATTACCACATCACCAATGTCTATACTCCTTATATGTCTCGTATTCACCCAATCTTCTAATAAATCCATATAAAATTGTGGAGCTGTCTCTTTTAATAAACTTGGTATATAGTCACATGAAAATATCAAATCTCCACCCACGTGTTCAGTGACAAAGTTAAAATATTGTTTCCATTTCATGTCTTCATCTTTGTTTAGAAGTTTTTGAATCCACATAATTCGCTGCGCAGAAAAATTTAACATCTTTAACCCCCCTTGCTTATAGTCTAAAAACATGGTGTTTCTATTGATTTTATCTGTTTTTCCTTTCCATATGAAATCAAAAGTTAATTCATCCAGTGAATCATAAAACCCATTTTGGAACAGGAGTAAGTGACGCCCGATAAAGAACTTTAGAATAAATGTGCACCTTCAATAGTTGAATCTTACCCATAAGTGTTAAATCCCTTTGCTTCCAAAAATTTAAAAGTGTTTTTATTTTACTTAAGATTTCTTTATAATTTAGATCTTCTTTCTTGTGTTCATCGAGGAAAAGAAAATCCCTAAAACCTTAAGAAAGTCAACTATTTCGCCAAAAGCAAAATCACAATCTAAACGTTGACATAAACCTAACCTTAATATTTTAGTCTTGTCGTTGTTTATTTTCAGTCCAGAAATTTTTTCGAAATCTGCAAATAATACTAATTAATTGATTTTTTATTGCGAACAAAAATTTTCATATCATCCGCATAAAGTACTAGTTTAGTTTCCTTATCTCCAAAATTAATTCCGTCCACCAATTTATCTATTCGTAATTTGTGTGCCATTACTTCAATACACAAGATAAAGAGGTACGGAGAAAGAGGGTCTCCCTGTCTTACTCTTATTGCAAAAAGAAATCGGTCGGAGACAATCGATCAGCTCCTCAAACTCCGTTCAGCCTAGCACCCCTCCATCCAGCCTAGCACCGGCCCCTGCATGGAGCCTTAAGAAATGTACATTAACTCCATCTATCTCCATTATAGCTAGCCGCTGATTTAATTTAAACTTGCACTATAACTACATCCAGCCTAGCACCCCCTCCATCCAGCCTAGCACCCCTTACATTGAGCCTTAGAAATGTACATTAATTAACTCCATCTATCTCCAAGCATGATTTCATTTAAACTTGCATTATTACAACTATAACTACATCCAGCCTAGCACCCCCTACATCCAGCCTAGCACCCCTCCATTGTCCATTGAGCCTTAGAAATGTACATTAATTAGCTCCATCTATCTCCAGGCATGATTTTATTTAAACGTGCACTAAATAGTAACTACATCCAGCCTATAGCACCCCCTCCATCCAGCCTAGCACCCCTTCCGTTTATAGCCTTAGAAATGTACATAAGCTTGAGTTCTGGTAATGGTGAAAAAAACATTGAAACAGTTCCTCTTCAAATTCACACTGATTGTTAAGTAGTACAAATAAATGACTCTTGCTAAAGGAATTTGAACGAAATTGTGTAATTGCAGAGAAATGAGCAAAATAAACGTTGAATTTCATCGGTCGGGTGAGTCCCAAACCGAATTAAAAATTACTGATATGTCTGTTTAGCTCCCTCTTTCGGC
This sequence comes from Mesocentrotus franciscanus, assembly GCA_037976565.1. Classification (NCBI taxonomy): domain Eukaryota; kingdom Metazoa; phylum Echinodermata; class Echinoidea; order Camarodonta; family Strongylocentrotidae; genus Mesocentrotus; species Mesocentrotus franciscanus. The sequence continues at coordinate 27,081,917 of CP137676.1, forward strand.
AAGAACCCGATATCTTCCTCTCGGTGGGCGATTCATTCAACCCAAACCCACACGAAAACGCTCTACTGAAATCTTCAGCATTACCATTGATCAGCTGGTTGGTTGTACGTGTTTAGTTACATTTCTTCAGCTAGCGCATCGCAGGCGGCAGGCCCACAAATAGATTGTAATAGTTTCAAATTCTTCTAACGTTCCTGCGGAAACAAACTTACGCTCAAAACAATGTTGGAGAGAGAGAGAAAAAGAGGATTTTTTTTGGGGGTGCATGCATGGTGACGATTGCAGTGCAGTGACCAGAGTGCTGTGCGGAAAAAATAATGAATTATCTCCTTTGTTTGGAACTCTAGAACTCTGCTCTTCTTTCCATCTCAAAACTTTATTTGTGAATCGTATATCATACTTTTATTTTGAAGAGGAGTACTCTCGTGTATCAATAAATCAACGCATGCACTTCTTTCTTACCATCAAAATACTCCACAAAATAATAAACAGCCACATACTAGTAGCTTTCTGTGGAATAAATTACATTGTACATCTACGCTATACATAGAGATATATATACTAACGCTAGAGGGCGTACTCGCTCAAATTGCTGTGCCGACCTGGAGCGTTGGCCGCCATTACTAAGGAGGGCAGAAAAACGAACGACCCGACAAGATACTGTGCACAACATACGGGGAAAATCTACCTATCCTTCTATATTCTATCTATCTATCCATGTATTTATGTGTCTAGCTATCTACGTATCCATTTCTATCCTAAATCTATAGGTATCAATCTGTTTATAATAGCCATAAACATAAAATGAATATATTACCTTTAAAGCGTTCAGTAAATCAATAAACCCTGGCTCTCATGTTCCTGTCAGTCCCAATAACTGAATTAGAAAGACATTGGCCCTGTTGCATAAAACTTTGTTTGATATCATGATATAAAAATCAAACACAAGTCCCAAATGCTTGATTCTGATTGGTTGAAAGTCAAGTAATATTTGATGTCATACTCATAATATCAAAGTTTATGTAACGCACAGTAACGGCGCCATTGTGTGACGTTCTGCTAGGTCTCATTCTGACTTTAAATTATTCAAAAATATTTCTTTACTCGTATAAAATAAAAATAAACATTTTCTTTGCATGAAATCACGAACTGATGTAGATTGACAAAGAGGAACCCAAATTGTATTTGTAGATATACTGCAATATACAAATAGCTTACTGTATTCCTTCTACCTCACCATAACACCATAATTAAACTTGACCTACACCAGTCACCATGACTGAGAAAAAAAACCAATGTCAACTGTGTACACGCAGGTATAGTCTTTGTTGTCTTGATAGGGGTATGTGGTTATGAATGAAAACAGCCTCTGTGGCCATTTGTGAATAGAAAACATAAACAACAAACAAATAACGATTAAACTTTGAACAATATGTCTGTTCATTATAAAGCATAATGAATACGTACATACTATGCTTTTTTTTTACCTCAAAGAAACAGGCATAGTATCCATAGATGGATATTGGCTGGCGGCTCATTAACATACAGATACAAAAACATAAACAGTATCACTATGATCCATGGAGTAACAATACTGCTTTGTAAGTTTGTGAAGAAATCGGAACCATAACGGCATTGCATCGTTTCAAATTAGGGCATTATTTACTTCTATTTGATCTCAGTCTTATAATAGTAATAGTAATAATAATAATAATAATAATAATAATAATAATAATAATAATAATAATAATAATAATAATAATAATAATAATAATAATCTTGTGGTTATCTTTTGGTTTCCACACCACGAGATTGCGCGCACTGCAAAATATGCGCGATTAATCTTGTGGTTATCTTGTGGTTTCCAAACCACAAGATAACCACAAATACTTGTAAGATTTTCTGTTTTTTTACCGTCTGAATTGGCTTTCACCGTGTGAATGCGGCTAATAACAATAAACACAATTACAATAATGATGAGGATTATTATTATCATCATCATAATTATTATTATTATTAATATTATAATTGTTATCATTATTATTATTACTATTATTATCATCATTATGACTTATTAAGTAAGCAAATATCATTCCCCAAAACCTGGGGGGGGGATGATTGTACATGCCATCCCGGCCACCTTGTGCGGTGGGGGGGATGCATCCCCTCATCCCCGTTGTCTACGCCCCTGCTCATGCCCTAATAAGTAAGACTAAGATCGTTGTGTGTGTGTGTGTGTGTTGAAACTAGTAGTAGTACGTAGTAGTATAGGGAGGTGAGCTGTAAAAGGGTCGAAGGGTCACTACATGTTTACATGCTTTTGAAAGAACCATATTATATTGAAATCATCATCATGAAGGACTTCGTTTTATTCGAGTGTCTAGTCTGAGAATACTGCCTAAAAGCCATCGGAAATGTATTGGTTATCACTTTATTATAATATTTATTTTATTATAATAGTCACTTTTTGCAAAAGTTATACACATGTAATCATATATTCTAACTTTTGTTGGGGGGGGGTAGGATATGAAAAGTGAATGTATCATTTCTTGTAACGTTAGCTGTAAAAGGAAAAAAATGTTCAAATTCAGTATTTTTGTTTACCCAATTTGTACGTCCTTCCCTTATTTGCCTAGCTTATATCATCATATTTCGGTAGAACAGTTGCGCTGTAATGGCACAACTAAACACACCTATTCATCTGTACCTTTTACCCACGTTTTTATTTATGTCATTATACTTTAACTTATATGTTGTTGATTGTTTTATAACGGAACATTATATTCAAATCATCATCATGAAGGATTTCGTTTTTATTTGTGCGTCTAGGCTAATACTGTCAAATAACCTGCTGAAAAACAAGTTCGTTATTATATATGGTCACTTACAAAAAATATTAGACATATAACTTTTTTCAAACTTTTTTTTTCGGGACGGGGGCGGGCCGGGGTGGGGTATGAAAAGTGAATGTATCATTTCTTGTAATGTCAGCTGTGAAATGAAAATTGTTCAGTATTTGTGTTTGCCCAATTCGTACCTTTATTTTCCATATCATCATCAAATCATTATAGGACCCCTCGGTAGAACAGTTGCGCTGTTATGGCACAACTGAACAGACCTACTCATCCGTACCAGTTACCAACGTTTTTATTTATGTTATTATATTTATTTATGTTATTATATTTATTTATGTTATTATATTTATTTATATGTTGTTGATTGTTTTTATAACGGAACATTATGTTCAAATCATCATCATAGAGGACAGCGTGTCATTGTTATGCCTAGTCTAAGAATACTGTCCAACAGCGTTCGTAAAAATAAGTTTGTTATAATAGTTACTTACAGTTACAAAACAAATTAGACGAATAAGTTTGACTTTTTCGGGGCAGGCCGGGGCGGATCCAGCCGGCGGTAGAACACTAACAGTTGCGCTTTAATGGCACAACTGAACATACCTATATCCATCCGTACCATTATTTAACCACGTTTCCATTTATGTTATAACATTGATTGATTGTTTGTATAACGGAACCAAATGATTATCATCATCATAAAGGACACTGTTTTATTTGTGTGTTTAGTCTTATAGCATACTGTCCAAGAACATTCGGGGAAAAAAAACATTGTTAAAATGGTCACTTAGAAATAAAAAAAATATATAGATTTGACTTTTTTTTTCGGGGGTGAGGGATATGAAAAGTGAACATATTATTTCTTGTAATGATAGTTGTAAAATGAAAATTGTTCAAATTCAGTATTTTTGTTTGCCAATTTTACCTTTATTTGCCATATCATCATATTATATAATCATCATATCATTTGGACCCCTCGGTAGGTTTTGATGTAGTGGCACAACTGAACAGGCCTATCCATCCGTCCTATTTACCCACGTTTTCATTAATATGCTTTATCGTTGATTTTTTTTAAAAATAATGGAACATAAATTCAGATCATCGTCATATCCAGGACACTGTTTTATTGGGATCCGCTCGCTATTGGTAAGGACCGCTATTCATGAGGACCACTATGTATAATTTGAGAAAAAGGTAATTAATCATAAGGACTGCTATTCATAATATGAGAAGAGGGTCGCTATTCATAAAACAAAATCGGGGTCGTCAGTCATAGGGGTCGCTATCATTATTGATCCATAATTAAAATATATTTTCTTCGCAAAACTTATGGGCTTGTGTTCGAATTTTTTTTCCCATTTTGCAAATCAATTTCCGATTGACTATGTTGTCCATTGCTCAATTCTTGACACTCCCTGACCTGCTAGTAGGCCTAGTGATAATAATACCGTACTTATTTACAACATCTATCTAGTAAAACTTTTCCGCGACAACAATATAAGTTTTTTTTTAAATAAATACACCCTGTATAAAACATTACGAGAACCGTGGTATGTATGCCGAGAACAGATAAATTAATTATCTAGAAGATTTTAAGTAGGTACTTTCGTTAAAGGAGTATACTAGGAAATCATATATTTCTGGCATAGTTTTATGGAAACACTGGAGAAAAATGTACAGTGTAGTTGTATATAACAAACAGGCGAGCCTTAGGGCCCTTGGTGGGGTCAAGGGGGCAGAGCCCCCGTAAGGGTAGGGGTTTTAGGCATTTAATTACGGTCAGATAAGCATATTTTGATACCTCATTTGTGACACTGGCAGGTCACTCATTCTTTTCTTCTCTCTTTCTTTTTTTTTCTCTCTTTAACATTCTTTTCCAAAAAAGTGAGGCGGGCTCGAGCCCCCGAGCCCCGCCGTTCTGCAGGCTCGGACATGAAGTCTTCTAAATAAGCATATATTTTGCCTGTTAATTTAGAAATTAGTAATTTTCCAACAAACGCATAAACCAGTATAATTTACAAAAAAAATTGAGAAAAAATCCCGGGATATCATGTCACTTCAGCAACATTTGTACATCACTTGTATCGAATTAGAAATAAACCACGTTTGAATTTTATTTGGGGGGCAACTGCCCCCATCAATACGCCAGTGTTCAGGGGCTCATGTCTTCTCACCCCTATAATATAAAAAAACATACGCCTTCCCATCCTCTCACAAATTTTTCACGATAATGCGTGTTTCGCTATTATAAAATCCTCCATTGATAAATATAGGGGCATGCGGAATGTTTAGGAAATTTAATCCCGGTTTACTCTCCTTTTCTTTGAATGGAATATATTTTTTATGCGATTCAATTCAGTTTTTGATTTTTGGTTAAAAAATACAAACCATTTTTACTCCTTTACTGCAGGTTTTTTCGGGAGGGAAGGGGGCTTTTTGGGGAGCGGCGATGAAAATGCGTTCCCCCCTCCCCCGGCGCTCCTGATAACAAACATAGGTGGCTATAGTTGCGCGCAAGAGAAATCATATTGCAATTTGGTTTGTGTAGCGCTGGACAAAAAAACACGTTTCTAGAAATTCAGAAATGGGTCCCAATTTCATAAATAATCCTTTCACATGTTCCATCAAAAGATTTATTGAGACAAAGGTATAGAATTTTTCAATTCTTGCAATCCATCTGATGACAGACGCATAAAGCCCTAACATGACTCTACGGACTGGACTATGCACTATGAAGCTGCAACATGTCATACAACACAAGTCTTTGTAAATTCGTGATTTTGAATGAGAGGTGGTGGGGGCGTAACTTTGGAATCATTATAATATTTCGTGTAGTAACGTGTCTTATCATCTTTATATTGCCCCAGCCCTTGTAGGGGCACTGCTGTTTTGGTCTCATTATTGGATGAAATGGGACGCACGTCGCGATCCGGAACGTTTGCTGAAGAGAGGGCAATATTATCTTCACTTTCCTTTTCTCCATCTCCCTTTCATTCTCTCTCTCAGGCTCTCTTTCTATCTTCCTCCTTACTTTTATTATTTTCTCCTTCTTTATTTTTGTTATTGTTTACGTGTGGGGGGGGGGCAGGTTGGTCATGTGACCTACACAACTGGCTCTTATCATGCTATAAACGATATGAGGTCCATGATAACTATACACCCGACTCCAAGCAGATTCCACCTTTCCTCGTCCACTTCAAGTACTCAATTACATTCTTTATCTTTGCCCATTCACAAGACTTAGTGTCGTTCGAATCTGCTCATCATGATTGTGTAAAATTAAAAACTACTTTTGATGAGTAAAAGGTCGAGGGCCACTTTCCTGTTTATGGATAATTTCCTATCGAAAGAACAGACAAAAGCACCCGTGATACCATGCCCGTAGCAGGGTGTGTACCTATACAGTCATGTCTTAGCTTCCCCTTTCTCATGCTGTGTCCGGGTTTCAAGATGTGGCTTCATAATTATGAGAATGTAATAGGGCCTGTAATCTCTCCCTTCAAATTTCTGTTCATAATGGTGTATACACGGCATTATTGTGGCAAATACATGTATATATCAAGATTTATGAGCGTGACCAGCTTTGTCTCCTGGCAAAAAAGGTAAAAAAACATTATGAGTCGGACCCCATCCAATCTGTCTCGATACTCCTCCTCAATTACCATGCCTGTCATACTCATACTCATACTATTCATAGATGTAGGCCCTGGTTAGCCTAGCTCTAGGCCAGTAGGCCTAATGGCAATGTTTTGCCAGGGTTGGTGCTGCCGGCCGGGGGCTGACATCTCTTGCTGGATCATAAGGATCAGCGTTCCGTTCAAATCATTGTGACGAATTGATATTGCCCAGGGGCGGACCCCCTCCCAGACCCACCCCCGCTTGGTCGCTCCGCTCCCTCGCCGCCGACGCCTGCTCCATCGTTTTTCATATATTTCACCCCATGCAATTTTGTGCCCCGGTAAGAATTTCCTGGATCCGCCACTGTTGCCTATTGGTCAAAATTCTCAGTGCCAGGACTGCAAATAAAGAGTCTCAAGCCAGGTTCAATTCAAATTTCAATTCAATTCAGTCTTTATTTCCAATTCATTCAAACAGTAACAAAACAAAGTAATAAAAGGATATGAACAAAAAACAAAAAAAAACTTAAAGTAAGACATAAGATAAACGGTCATAAATACGGATTTAAAATACTGATAGTACAAGAATATAAAGTAGGGGGTAGAATAGATTTTCTATTTTATAAGATAAATGATTGGAAAAAGGTATGTGTACATGGAAAGCTCAATGTAGGATTGTAAAATTACACATACCGTAGATATTCTAATAATAAATATTGTATTTAAGAAGTAAGAATAATTAGTACCATTGCTGTAATATTTATATATATTAAAGACATTCAAGAACAAAACAAAAACTATATAAAGACTTTACAACTTCAACAAAAAGAAAAAAAAGTAAAATCATAAGTGGAAAACTAGATTCTCTATATAAATGTATTTAAAATAAAACTAAACTAACAATTTTATGTTCTATTGTCTTTTAAAATATTATTAAACTGAATATTAAAATCGCTCAATTTCAGCGAAAATATTGCTAAACTAAATATTAAAATCACTCAATTTCAAAATATTCCATAATTCTGGGCCTGTATGGCCGCGCAATGACTGCTTTGCTCTATTGTTCAAATAAATCCATCGATGAAACTTGTTGGATAATCTGGTATTTTAAAATCACAAATGGGCAATCGATGATAAGGTGGACATGACCATCAAATTTTCAAACTGTTTGGACCTTCACAAATTTGGTATTAAAAGTTGGGAAAGTTGAGTTCTTGTTTCAGACCGCAAATGCCTTCAAAGTGCATGGTTATTGCTCATATTCTTATTTGTGACATTTTTAGTGCTCTTTAGGACCTAAAAAAAAAATTGCGGTGTAATTTTCAATTTTTTGTATTTCATATGCAAGTTACAAGGCAAAAAAACCCTGCATAAATAAACAAAGTTAAAACAATTAAATAAAAATGGGGACATGTTTGAAAAACACAAATAATAGCAATAAACATATTATTTGTTTATGACTCCCAAGATACAAATTCCAACAATATGACGTCAAGCAGGCTCATAATAACAAATGATAAACATGCAGGTGTAATCATGTATTATGACACGCTGTGGTAATGCAATTTTTTTAAAATTTATTATTTATTTATAGTATACATATTTATACAGGTACACAACCAGATATAAATCTGTTAACCCCGGCCCCCAAAAAATATATATAAAAAATTGATTTTGCTCAAAGATCTTTGCCTCTGTTGCTGATTACATACCCCAAGATGGATGGGAGGAGGGAGGGGTGGGGGGTGTGTGTGTATTGGGTTTTTACAGACGTGAATCAATCAGATATGATTATTTACGTCTGGGAACCGACCTTTAACGTCACCATCCGAAAGACGTGACTCAATTTCGAACCTGTGTCCTCGGCTGAATCAGTTTGTAACTTCCACTGTTTGCTGGATTACAGGCGTACGCCACAACGCCTAGTCAATGTGGGGCAGCTGCGTTATATACAAAAATTGAAAATTACACCGCAATTTTTTTTTTCAACGAAGTCTTCATAGAAATTTGAGGAACGGTTAATGACCAGTTGACCAAAGGTCCGGGAGACTGAAGGCTTGCGAGACTGAAGATCCCCATGCCCGCCCATGCACCGGCACGTCATTGCAATATCATGTCTTAATTGCTTTGCTTTGTATCTCTTTGATTCCCAGAAAAGGGAACAAAAAGGAGAATTTTTTTGGGGGCCAGGGAGGGGGAGGTGCTGGGTGGGGCTGCATTATTTATACAAAAACTTGAAACCAACACCTTCTTTTCGTATAATTTTTTTGAGGCAGCCCCCTCCAAAAAAAAAGAAGGCGATTTGTCAGTTCACTTCTCTGCTTAGAGTACTAGGCTAGGCCCTCGTGCTAGGCCCTAACGTTAGATATAGCTATTTATTAATTCTTTAACTTTTAAGAGTAAAATATGATTACCTGATTATGAAAAAGAAAATTCCATTCCTTCATTAATCGTTAATCGGATATTCTACTCTGAATGACTAATCTAGTAATGATAATGATGTAGCTACACTACAGTAGATATAGGTCTAGTTTACTCACTAAATCAAATTGGATATTCTACTCTGAATGACTAATGATAATACAGTGGATATAGATCTAGTTTGATTAGTTACCGGTATACTCACGTCACTCGATCAAATTGGGCAGTACAATCATGCAATGCAGTGCAGCGGCCCGGTACGGGCGCCGAGTCAGTGAATTCCCCCGCCGACCCGGCCGGCGGCGCTGTACTGCTAGCTGGACACTGAGCTGAGCTGCTGCGGTAGCACTAGCAGTAGTCTGCTAATTTACGGCCAGGACGAAAGAGTGTGAACAAACATCAACCATCTCGTCTAAAATGTACTACATTTGACTTCTCAATAACGAAATTTGTGTCAGGAATAAAAAATAGACCTTCATACGAGATAAAAATGATATTTTTACAGTGATTTACTGACAAAAACACTGCTCGAATTTCAGTGGTCCGAGTCGATACAACGCACATTTAATGTACGTGCGGCAATGCGGATTGCGAGCTGTGAGTAAATTGTCCGAAATGTCATTTTTTCGTCATTTTACCTAAATAGAAGTTAAAGATGGTCTTCAATAGTATCATTTAACACAATTCCATTAAAGATTGTGGTTGGAAAGGGCATTATTAAGTCACAATGAGCACAAACATATACACATTGTTATATCTCGATCGATTAATCATGTCGGGACAATTCGGCCCAGTTTTTCCAGCTGGGCCGAATTGTCCCGTGGTCCGAATTAGCCCGACTCCATCAATATATAGTCCCATATGTTCAACTGTGTGTGTGTACAGTTTGCGTCGATGGTTTGCCTTTTTAAACTGCTAAACATTCGTGTTTTAGGTTGAAGGATCTTCATAAAAATACATAATCACAGACTTTGGTTTCTTACCGTACAAATGATACTGGAATGAAAGAAAATAACTGCAGAATAACGGATCCTGTACAAGATTATGAAGTCATGTTGATTCGACAGGATAAAAAGCCCGTTGCTGGCAATGGAACAGCTGATCGCGGCAAAGGTGAAAATCTACTGCGTACTAGATTCTATCCCGGCATGCTTTGCGATGAAACAACCGTGAAGGCACGTATTCATGAGGCCGCCAGCCTCGCCAGCCTAGCACCTTCGTACGCTACCCAAAGCCACACTAACGTATACGTTAGTCTATTTTCAGACCCTGCTCTGCAGACAAGCAGCGCGCGAGGCCTTGTCCAAAGGCTACCCATTATGGGGATCGTGCATTTGTGCATGTTGCACCAGTCCTCTGCAACAAGCTGCCAAGTGACATTCGAAACATTCAATGCCTAGAAACCTTTCAGAAACATGTTAAAAAGCTTTTATTTACTCAGAGTTATTAATGATATTATGTTGTTAAAATTCTGGAGAGAGATTTAATTGTGTATTTTGTTTTGTATAGCGCCTTCAGTAAGTTTTTAGATAAGTGCGCTTTATAAGTAGTTATTATTATTATTATGAAATGACCGGGGGGCATGCAGGGAGGAAATGCAAACGGACGGGAGAAGTAGTCAGCTCAATCAGTATACATGCAGTGCACATCAGATACGTAATTTCCAAACAACACTCGACAAAAATGAGCAAATTCACACCAAATGCTCGTAAAAATATAATATATAAGGACTAGAAATTCGACATAAACAGACACTTTTGTGTTCCAAAGGCTCAAAAGACAGTTAAAAATGAAAGAGAAGAGCAGAGAAAGCACACGCAGCTCCCGAACTTCGAAGTTACAATCTACAAAATCACTGCAGTGCACTCGACCCATTCACAGCACACGCAAACACTAGCGTTTGCGATCAACTTGCTCACGTTCGAACAAAACTCACCAGAATTCTACGTAATAATTATAACCACGCAATCACGAGGATTTTAAAAAAAATCACAAAGTTTCCGAGACAAATTGAAAGGAAATTATAGAAACAGCGATCAGAAATACTCAAAAGAACACGGAATATAACAGAAAATTTGGACGGATTGGGTAGCTATATTATACAACCTAAATCGAATTTGAAAAAGAGTATCGCGATAGCTGTTATCGGTTTCCCGAAACAACCAATAATGGGTCCTCTAAAATTCATAACTCATCAGGGTAGGTGATCAGTAAAGCGTGCTCTGATTGGCTAATATTTTTCTGCAGACGAACTCTGAGGTCCACTGACGTTCCAGTTTTCTTGTAAACACGGCAAACCACACAAGTGGTTAATTGTCGTGTATGAGTTAAGATTTTAAAATACTAAATATTTATGTGGGTATACATTAAAGGTACTATGTCCCATTTGTAGGCCAAAAAAATGAAAAGGTTAAATTCCAACGGCATTTGAAAGATAATACTAATTTAGAACTTCCCTAAAAAAAGGGGCTTGAAAATGTCTTTAAGTGGGAAAATAACGACTATTAGTTGTCGAATCGACTTAAGTGATAGAGCCAGTAAGTAATAGTCTGATTTTCAGACCATTGTACCGAATGGTCGTACGTTTTATGCTGCGCAAAGATTCAATCAGTTTAATTTTGGCCATTACAAGAAGTGGGTTATTGATGTAGACAAATGCTCATGTACCCTTTACAGCTCATTTTATGTATGTTATTACCAAAGAAGAAAAAGCCAGTCAGTCACTCAATAGTGTCTGACAGTGAAGTCTAGCAAGTAAACGGGTTTCCTTGCATAATTTGAATATTAGGACACTGCTAACGTTTAAATTTCACAGATAGGACATACATGACATATTCATAATTCCTGCAAAGTTCTACAGAATTTGATTTTGGCTGCAAAAGGGACATAGTATCTTTAAACCATGACAGAAAATTCAAAATACACATGAAACAACTGACTTGCAACAAACAAATTTCTACAAATGTTTAAATTCTATAGCACTTGAAGTCATAATGGCAATTACATTAATTAGTAACAATATGTAGGCTAGTTTATAGTACTGTCAACAACTGTGCGGGGACGAGATTCCTCCGCCGATTTCGAGATTTCAAGACCGTTTTTTAAATAATTTGTTTAATTTATTTTTGTAATGGTTATTTTTTTTAATGTTAAAGATGACATTTACTTTACACTTAGGATATGAATTTCATAATAATTAACTATCCAGGATCTGCAGTGTTTGCTTATTTGTTTTTTTCGTTCATTCTGGAACTGGATCTTTTATTACAGGTAAACAAATAAAAATAAGATAAATAATAAGACTGGAATCTTCTGTCAGTGAAGTGTCTGTTGAATTCGGCAGCCGAGCTTACGTCGGTGTCGCGGTCTCGCGGAGCATGAACTAAGACCATTACACTGTATCTCACTTGTCCTTTTAAACAAGATTATAGTATTCGAACCATTAACATGCATTTTTGAAAATAGTTAGATTTTTATGCAAAATCATTTTTTATGTTCAGAATACTAATAATCAAAGACTCAATTCTACTAGTATTCAAACCAACTGGTTTTGAATACTAGCATTTTCATGAAAAATGTTTATATATTCAGAATACTAATAATCGAAGACTAAAATTCCGTTAAATGGATTTTGGTATTCGAACCACAACAATTTGATTTTTAGTATTCAAATTGGAGGAATACATTACATCACTAAAATACCACTTATTTTGTCTTCTGAATATTAAGCGAATATATTCAGAAGACTTATTTTGTATTCCTGTTTGGTAAGGGATCGTTGCATTGGACCTGGAAAAGGCGTTTGATATGGTTAGAGTCATGAGATATTGCTTTCAAAACTGAATTGTTATGGATTTCATAATGATTGCATACACTGGGCTAAAGATTATTTTCAGTTTAGAACTCGGGCAACAATTATAATTTGTAATCAATCTTGTGAATCAATTGCTCATTGTGGAATTGAAGAGGGGAGTATTCTGGGGCCATTGTTTTTTTTATACTTTACATGAAAGATCTTCCTTGAGTAATAAAACATTGCAAAATGTCACTTTTTGCTGGCAATACTTGCTTAGATTAACGAGGATTTAGCCTCTATTCAAAAACTGGTTAACTAATAATGAGCTTTCGTTAAATGTCAAAAAATGCAAGCTGATACTAATAGGCTCTAAGAGTAAGACAAAATTATTTGACAATATTAATGTAGGCCTAAGCTTTGAATGGCCATGTACTGTAAATATATTGTCAAGTACAGTAGCTGAATATATAGACGAATGAGTGGGTTTATTGATCAAAGTATAACATCTTAAAGTAAAAAACATTATTGTTTTGGGGCACCATCTTGGATTTCCAGGTTTCCTGGTGGCAAGTTACCCATTGTAAATGCGATTATTTTGCTTTCAAAAGAGGTTGTCACAGATCATATTTAAGTGTCAAGCTGGACAGCTGCATGAAGCTAAAAACAATAATAGTTTCCTAATGAAGCAATAGGCAAGCACGATTTATGAAAATGTTAAGTCTAAATCAAGTAACTACTTACCTTTGAAAGATCCATCCTGGCTATGAAAAGTCTGAATCGTAATTATCAGGCCGACGTGATCAGAAGATGATGTACATCTCGAGTGTACAAGTATATGAAAAGCATGATCTCTCCAGTTCAGTAAGCGATCGGTAAAAGTGCGTGGTTGCCTTACCTCTCCTCTCTTATATACTACCAGACACGTACTCCGTGTCTCCCTGCCTCAAGTTTTGCAATAGACTAGTAAACTCGTGTTTGTCGCGGGAAAAGTAGGTGGCATACTGCCAACAAAGTAACGGGATTTTCAAACAATAATTGGAACTGGAGTTATTTGCGCCTAGATCAATATTGAAAGCCTAGATTGAAAGCACACCCCAAAATGTTCATAAAACAAAGTGACCTTGCTGATTATCGTTATGGGCATCGAGCTTTTTTTACGGGTAGGATAAAAGATGCTAAATATATTACTCATTGCGGATGTAGTATCGAAAATAATATAGCTAGTGATATTCGTTTGTCTCGCAATGTGGTCAATAAGCAATCTAAACGATTCCAGGAACGGCATTGGTACACACGGAGGGTAAAAGAAGCTATCAATATCCGTCTCAATCCCAATAATTTCAACAGAGACAACGGGATCGATATCCCCGAATTTTGGATGCGTACGATACGCCGCCATGACACTCCTCGTCCTGCCGGCCAGCACCGGTCGATTCCATTCAGCAGAGGGGCCGAGCCATCAGCGGCCTGTTGATTGGTTGAGCTCGCTATTGCTTCCGCCCAGCAGGCGAGCCGAACCAGCGGCCTGCTGATTGGTCGAGCACCGTGTGCATCGACCATTAGGCCATTTGCATAATTAGCCGAACCAGCGGCCTACTGATTGGTCGAGCACCGTGTGCGTCGACCATTAGGCCATTTGCATAATCAGCCGAACCAGCGGCCTACTGATTGGTCGAGCACCGTGTGCGTCGGCCAATAGGCCTTGTGCATTATTGTTTCCGATTATCGATCGAATTATAGACCGTCGCGCCGGTCCTCCCGTAGAGTATAAAGCACCCTTGCTTACATTAATTTTATCACCTGACGAAGTGTTGCAGCGGCGCACGAAACGTCGAGATCTTTTAGATTCCTTATTGACCACATTGCGAGACAAACGAATATCACTAGCGAGATTATTTTCGATAGGATAAAAGATGTTTGTTATCCTGCTTTTTTATAACAAGTTTGATAATGTCACTTTAAAAACTATATATATATATAAATATATACTGTACGTCACTCGCTTTGCTTGCACGCAAAATTTAAAGTTGATAATCGGACAAGAGACGTCTGTACCTTGCAGGTTGCAATCTTTATGTTCAAATACTCAAATAACCTACTTCCTCCGGCATTCCACAACCTGTTTGTTATAAACAGCACTATCTATTCTCATCCGACACGAAACTCTCAGAACTTGATAAACCCCAAATTGCTAATTGCGCATAAATCTATCTGACACCATGGCCCTGGCCTATGGAATAGTCTCCCAACTACTGTTAAATCATGTACTACGATATATTCTTTCAAGGCTGCAATGAAGCGTAAATTATTTTCAGCATACAATTCATCAGTTGATTAGCGCTCCAAAACCTGCACTTGTACACACACTTGCACATGCACATACATAAATCAGAACATAAATAAAACGTTTTAAAAAAGACATGCACTTACGATATACACATTTAAATAAACTTTAATATGGGAACATGGGGGCCAGAAACTTTAATGTTACTACGGTGGAAATAACATAAAGAAATTTCAGTGTTTCCACGGCAGAAATAATGACCCCATTTCACCGTCTACCTTAATCTATTTTGGTCCTCTTATCTGTTTGTTTCTTTTTCTTCTTATTATTATTATTATCATTAAAAAAAAATCAATAATTATCAGTCAAATTTCTTAGATCATTTAGCTCACATGTGCCATTTTCATATTTTCAGTGCCCAAATGATTAATCATTCTCGCCTCGCCAGTCTACATCGAATTTTCATATTGTCCTCCTCCCCCGAACAGTAGAATTTTTAATTTGATTTGATTTGATTTGATTTGATTTATTGGTTTCTGCATCATTTTTTTCATCATACATTTTCATGAACATAATATGGTTTGATACAATATTTCATATGTATATATACAGAAAATAAACGAAATTAAACAAATATATTGAATGCATAATTAACATTGAATTGATACAATATTTCATATGTATATAATTTTATAGAGAAAATACACAAAATTAAACAAAGATATTGAATGCATAATATACATTAGAAACTAAAACTTCCACAGGCCCTGTAACCCCCCCCCCCCCATCATGATTGCCCATGCTGTTTGGCACTGATTAATTTTGTTATTTAGCCTTGCCCCCCTCCCCCTCTCCACTGTTGACAATTTGTTATATATATATATATATAAAAGTGCGAGAATTCTCAACTCTGACATGACAACGGGTGTTCCAGAATATGTAGACGTGAAGAAAAAATGGTCTAGGAACGTGAGACGTAGCTGTACTTTACAATTTTATTACGAGCTTTCGGCTTGTGAGGCCTTCTTCAGGTTCTGAAGTGCAAACACATACAGAAACAAATACATTGTATGAACAGATAGATATACATGGCATAAAAACTTAATATCACTCAATCATATAGTCAAGCATCATGAACATAGCAAAAATTAGTACGAGAAATACTTCGGAATAAACTTAGAAATAATTATGCAATTTCAAAGTGTTTTACCTTGCTTGTGTGTTGGGCTGTCGTGTGTGTTTATTCAGTTGATGTGATGTATGTGTACGAGTAATAAGGGAAGTGCGGTCAAGTGTGGATTACTGACCTGTGACACGGATGTTACTGATCTATGACATTGTTATACAATGTAGGGCCAATCGGACTGCGCACACTCCAACGCATTTGAATGAAGCCTTCTATCCCCCTCCCTCTCCCCTCCCTAGACACAGGTCATGACACCGGCGGTGTCATAGATCAGTAACATCCGTGTCACAGGTCAGTAATCCACACTTGACCGCACTTCCCTTATTACTCGTACACATACATCACATCAACTGAATAAACACACACGACAGCCCAACACACAAGCAAGGTAAAACACTTTGAAATTGCATAATTATTTCTAAGTTTATTCCGAAGTATTTCTCGTACTAATTTTTGCTATGTTCATGATGCTTGACTATATGATTGAGTGATATTAAGTTTTTATGCCATGTATATCTATCTGTTCATACAATGTATTTGTTTCTGTATGTGTTTGCACTTCAGAACCTGAAGAAGGCCACACAAGCCGAAAGCTCGTAATAAAATTGTAAAGTACAGCTACGTCTCACGTTCCTAGACCATTTTTTCTTCACGTCTATATATATATATATATATTCTATTTTTGCCCTTCTTCCTAAATCTTCCTAAATCATTTAATTTTATATTTTTTATTAGAATGTACATATACATAGCAAAGTTCAAGGTACAGGATTCCATCATAAATGCGTGGATAAATGCTGTCTAGACTTTAAAGTTTGAACTGATTAGATTTTGGGTGGAAAGGTCAAAGTTCAAAGGTCACAGAGCACGAAAAGGATTACCGCAATAAGGTTTTGAAGCAATTCAAACCTAACTTGGATAGATTAGAAATGAGCATACAAGGATGAAATGATTAGAATGTGTGATTCAGAAATATACAAGGGAAAAGACAGGATACACCTAACAATATTGCCAAATAACTATCACAATCTCTATACTCATGCAAGCGTCAATCGAGAATGTATTTACAACATCTTTTAAAGATATAACAAAACCAACCACAACAATGTGTAAATGAAGTAAAAAGCCATTTAGAAAGAAAAAAAAAACAGCTACACTTGACAGATTATTACTATCAAAAGGCGATTACTATCACTATCAATATTTACGCAGCCATTATTACAGAATATTTTTAATATAGTTTTTAGAAGTATAGCAAAACCAACCATCCGGTTATTAGGAGAAAAAAAGTCAAGACAGAATTCCTAAAAATGGCAAATACCCCTACCTCATAATTTTCACAAACATCATGCAAGGATCGGGGAACACACTTATTTGAAATATCAAATATCGTTTATGAATGTAGGAGTCAGAAATTAAGTAATAAGATTTTAGAATGTGCCACCAAAGCGATTATAGACCCTTATATTATGAATATTACTTATAACGATTAAGAAGCATTCTCGAAAAAGGTCCCTGGCTTCAACTGAACACACACACCCACGCACCTGCACAGTCCTCAAAAATTATGAAATTTCCGAGTAAAAATGGTCCTCAAATCTATACTTAAACCAAAACAAGTACGCCAACGGTAATCACACGACCCTGCCAATATGTATTCAAATGCTTGCACAACTCGTACCCCCTCCTCCCACCCCCCCCCCAAACAAAAAACTGTTCTCTCTCTCTTGATGGCCTCATTAAATTAATACCATTTCTTCATCCTTTTCGACATCACTAATGAGTTGACAGTTGAACGGGATATCTTTATCGTAGATACTGTGTTCTTCCAGCTTCTTCTCTAGGCTGTTATGCTTGATGAGATATTTGAGCATGATGACCAACTGCTTCTCATGCTGCAAAGATCATGGATATAAGGATGAACTTGAGTTATTACCGATCACCTGCGCATAGGCGTAGAGAACACCGGATTAAAAAAAAAAAATCACAAAATAAACCTAAGGCAATTGCAATAGCCTTGCCCATCACGTACATGTATTAAACTGGGCAAACATAATATTGGCGCTTTTTTTTATATCCAAACCTGATTTCTATGGGATATAAAATGAGTTATTTAAATTGCTCTTGAATTGATTTTTCGAAATTCTTTGTGATCGTGTAAAGGGCAGAATATTTTGCAAAGAGGGTGATATCCCCTGCCCGAATATCAATTTTCAATGTGTAAATTTTGCAAGTGAACTTTTGACACTTTCTACTTTCTAGCAAAATATTTTTTTCTTCTTAAATATAACTTGCTGATGAATTCAGATTCTTTTTTTGTTCTGATGTGTTGACCCGGGCATTCCTTATAAAATATTGCCGGCCAGTAATTTGGATTTTTAAAACGCACATCGCATCACAAAAGAATATTCTTCTATCCTCTATATATACAGAATAACGAATGCCAAATGTTAAAATATGAGGGTATTTTAAATGACAGCCCCTCCCCTGTCCCACTGAAATGCTGACCCTTAATTAACTGTGAAACATAGAAACGCATTAATCCTATGGAACAGTGTAACTATGACTGATACGCTTTTGCTCCTAATAACAAAGATGGATAGTCGCCTCTGAATATGAAGGCTTGGTTTGTTTGACCTGAGTGCTAAGAAAGCATGTGTATGTATGTAAACAATCAACAAGGGAATTAATGAGGATTAAAGCCTTACTAAAAGGCACTGGCTCATCGATTTGGTTTCGAATGCGGACCTCCCGGTTACGAGACTACTGCTCTACCACTAAGCCACCGTTCCTGTAATCTATTCAACTTACTTTCCATTTCTTGCCATCCTTGTCTGGTGGCACGATGTCTTCAAAGTCATGAGAGAAGGGACCGTGTCCGAGGTCATGGCAGAGACCGGCGATCTCAAAACAAGCGACCTCAGTGTTCTGAATAAGGACGCTGCTGTTACGATCATTCTGTTGGAGCAAGGAGGCCAGTTTGCCCGCCAAGTGGCTGACACTGCAATGAAAATGGAAAGTAAAATAGTCTGAAATGATAATAGTTTGTCAATGTGCTTTTGATATCATTATGTTGCGGGAAAGCTCATGGCAACCTAGATACGGGCACTTAATTTGCTGTCATAGATACTGACAGTTGATTTCATTCGGGAAAATGTCATCCACTTCAGGTCGGAAAAATACAAGAAATATCTTGTCTTCTTGTCTTTATAAACACAGATTTCCTATTTATATTTTTCCTTATTGAAGCTGTCTCAACAGGATCCAATATTCTGTCGCATGTCTTCTCATGACCAAGAAATTTAACTTGACAATATCCAGTTCGCCCTCCCATCACTGGTTACACGACTCATTCTCCGGCGACAAATGCACCCCGTGAATTTCCTACACTAACCGAATTCTTAAAGGGCAAGTCCACTCCAAAAATAACTTACTTTCAATAAAAGCAGAAATATCAGACAAACCAAGCAAAAGAAGTTTGAGCAAAATCGGATAACTAATAAGAAAGTTATGAATTTTTAATGACATGAAAACTTTGAAAATCACTAGACAAATTTGCAACTCACTCATGAGTCTGTGACGTCATGTCCTCACTATCCACTAATTATTTTCTTTATATTGATAATATAAATTTCCTATTTTCCCCTAAGAATCTTATTTCTTCACACCAGCATCCAAGTTAGATTGATAGTAATATGTTTTTGTGTGGATGCACTAATATAGAGTAATTATTTTCCAGTTAAATCATGAAAAATGTGAATTTTGATAAACTATTTATATAAAAATCAATAATTATGAATATACAATATTCAGAAAATAGTATCAATTCTTCAAAGTTCATAAAAGATTTTGTGAAATGTCATGCACGCAATATGATACAAATCATATAACCTGGGCAAAGGCATGGGAAATCAAGTTTTGGGAGATAAAAGGAAATTAATGGGATTAAACTATATAAAGCAATTGATAAATAGTGAGGACATGACGTCACAAACTGATAACCAAATTGGCAATTTGTGTAGTGATTTCCATTGTTCCATAGTTTTACATACTTTTTCAAAAATTCATAACTTTCTTATTAGTTATTCGATCTTGCTCAAACTTTTTTTGATTGGTGTGTCTGATTTTTCTGCTTCTATTGAAAGTAAGTTATTTTTGGAGTGGACTTGTACTTTAACTTCAACACTACACCCAACACCAACCCTAGTTACCCCGTATCTTACGTAAAATCTAGTGGCAAACATGATTTGTCGAAAGAAAGCCCTGACCAATTTACAAGATCTAGGGCTTTGCTAACTTATGTTTCAGTTACACGGAAGTTGAAATGCTGGAAATCGGGGTCGTTGTTTTTCAGTGATTGATATGATCTATTAGAGCTTTTGCCATTTTATATTCATTAGATTTATAAGTAAATGTAATTACCGAGGGTGAACTTTCGTGTAAGAATAAAAACCTTATAAACGAATACAAATAAGTTGTGGTATAATCTGCGGGTCAATCTTCATGGTATCATGATTAAACCAAAGGCCAGTATCATAGCTGGAACCGGAGACAATTTCTTAAAACTGTGCAATCGACGCCAGCCTCGCCAAGTATAGTTCAAAGCAATTATTGGTCTTCCATTCATTTTTTTGATTTACAACCCTACTCCCTCTGCTCGAGAATTTGATTCCCGACCCAATAAACCTTAAATCTCTTATTATGAAAACTTAACGTACCCTATTGAGTGTTCAAATCTGGTATGGACGGCGCTTGGGAACACATAACAAGTACAGCCAAGCTGCTTGATGAATCGTAGTCTCTGAAACTCTGGTGTATCGATGATTATCTGGCAATATTCCGGCATCTGAATACTGCTATGAATGGGGTCATTGAAAACCTGTATTGAGAAAGAGAAATAGACTGAATTATGTCACCTTTAATCTGGAATTTTCTTGAACCTAGCTTCCATTTTGTATACTGACGGTTGATTTTTACATGACAGCATGTGCAGGCCCGGGGTCGGCTCTAACATTCTAAAGGGGGCCGTAGAGCCTACAAACATGACAAAGTAAGCCTACGTAGAAATACAGTGTGTGTCAAAAAAAAAGTTTACACCTAGAAAATTGCTAATTATTTTAAAAATCATTTATGAACAGTAAATTATTATACATCCTATGAAAGAGCGTTTTATCCCAAATCATTTGGTATCATTTTTGTGTGGTATGTGTTCACGCTTGGATGAACAGGAGGCCTTGTGTGCGAGAGTGCAAAAATCGACTTGCGCCAAAGTTGCTTATGTGATGTTTGAATAAAACAATTGGGATTTGGGTATTAATTCGGTCATTGCAGACCCAAATAACATCCCTAACAAAATTAATCATGCCACACATATCAAATATAGAATATCATATATCAACGAACATTTGTGCGTGCGTGTGTGTGACTTTGCTTCTGCAAAAAGCATATGCAATGCATCTCATTTGATATATTCAATTCATTCTCTCACTTTAAACACAACATATCACATACTGTAGGCATCACCTTGGCGCAAGTCGATTTTTGCACTCTCTCAAACAATGCCTCCTGTTCATCCAAGGGTGAACACATACCACACAAAAATGATACCAAATGATTTGGGATAAAACGCTCTTTAATGAGATGTATAATAATTTACTGTTCATAGATGATTTTTAAAATAATTAGTAATTTTCTAGGTGTAAACTTTTTTTCGACTCACACGGTATATCTAAATTCAAATTCAAATATATGCGAGTGAGCGTAAAGACCGAGAGAGACAATTTTTTTATTTAGGAATGCTGACACTTTGTATTCCCTGCCCTCCCATAGTGTTATGTAATACATGTATCACTCCTATCTCCCTCCCAGTCATTCACCCCTCACCCTTCCATGAACTAAAACAGAACCCCATTATTCCTAGACAAATTCCCCATTACTTTTATTATAAACAACGGACCATTAATGACCACCCCAGAGTAATAGCTTCAAGGATCGAACCACATTCCAAGAACTATGACTCACAGGCCCAAACCCCAGTCACTTGCACCTCTCCATTGCCACTCCCCTTAATACCATAGCAACCCTTACCATTGACCAATCATAAGCATCTTAAGTCACCCATCCCAACATTGTATCTCTCCCAAAACTTTCCTGATTGTAAAGTTTCCTAATCTAGAAGACTTGTATTTTGAACCATCAACCTGACAAGACATACGAATTGTAACCTCGATGTCATTGTATAAATATAATAAATACTTTTGAATTGTATATAAAACTTGCATTGAGTTGCTTCATTTAAAGTCTCACGATCATCATATCCGATCCCAACACAACAATAGGATGGCTGCCCCCGTCCTGTTAATATTAATTAGAAGTATCACTTTTATTGTATAGAGATAATGACTGCTAGGAGGGGAATAGTTGTTTTATAGGCTGAAGGGGATGTTGCATCCTGATATCACCCGAGGCGTACCGAGGGGTGATGCAACATCCCGAGCCTATAAAACAACTGTTCCCCGAATATTAAAGCAGTCATTATCTCTTTTATATACCGAAAAAAGGGTAATAGAATACATGTGCGACTTACTGGTCAATCATGGTAATCATGTTTGTTTACGCTATCGAGGTCTGTGTTGATAAACTTGCAGGTAGCTTAGGCACACTCGATTTTGTGTGCTTAAATCCTTCCCATTGAGATTGTTCGCATATATCCCTATGCGCGATCATGCAAAATTGGTCAATGTAACAATTTCCAAATCGAGATTCAAACATTTTTTGTTTGTGATCCTGAAGGTGATACTAAAAAAATGAGGTGTCATATGAAAGAGCAGGTTTATCTCCATATTTCCAAAGGAGTGTCATCTCGTCATTACATGTAGATCTAGGCCTAGCTACAATCGAGATCGGCGGTCGTCTGCGCTGTGTTTGCGCGTATGTAGCAACCAAATTAATCGCACAAAAAAAATGTATGGTAGCCGCGCTCCGCACAAACTAAGTTAATTAACACGTAAACCAATGGGGATCGCAGGATGAGGGCACGTTTCAATAGACTATTGACTGGTGGTCGGGTACGAGGGCACTTTTTAAAAGACTATTGACTGGTAGGCGGGGCATGGTTAAAATCACGACTCCAGTTTCGACCAATCAGATGGCTCGATTTCTAAAGTGAGGTATATAACACATAATAAACTACAGTATCCTCATGCGTTTACCAACTAAGATAATGTAGGAATGGTGATAATAAAAGCAAGAGGGAGCAATGTTACTGAGAGTAATTCTCAAAGGCAGTGGTACCAAGTAAAGATCATTAACCCTGATCTCTGGATGTAAACATAATCTAATTGTGCACAAAATAGTTCACCACATTAATAACTAATAATGATAACAAAACGAAGTATATATTGCTTACGAAATACTCATTAATTGGTATTCTACATGAAAGAGAGAAGGTAATGTACTACATTGTGATAATAATGGCTTTAGAAAACTAATAAATTAAGGATGATTAATTACTTAGATGTATTTAATGATTATCATAAACTCGATCAAATGCTATTTCATATCACAAGCTTAGCGTTCATACGTTTTTGTTTAAACTCGCGATTCAATTCCGAACATTCGCAACATGACCATGCAATATATTAGTGTTCATACGGTCGGAATGGAAATTTGCTACTTTTTAATCTACCTAACATTAGCCACAACCACTTTGTTCACTGCCTGTCTGGCCGACTTGAAAATAATCAATTTCACTGTTGACATACACCATAGCAAATCGGTAGACAAGCTGGCAAAAGCCAAATTATTTATTGCAAAACTAATGCATCGAAAGGCACAAACACAGTGTTTGGGTCCCCTCAATATAGTCTTCTCAAATATATAATTACATGTTTCTTTCAGGAGTGTGTTGTCATGGGGAGAAAATGTAAATTAGACTAGCTCTGTTTTTTTTTTAGTTGTTTACACATAACACTAAAGTGGCTCTGTTACCAGCCCCTAGTCAAGACGTAAAAATATACTGACAATTGATACGAAGTCTATTGCTGCCTAAATGGAAACAGTTTTCGCCAAACATCAGTTAGATTAAAACGCTTGATCAATTTCCTCAACCCGTTTATATGCATACGACATGTTTACATGCATACAATATAGCTCGAGTATCCCACATGGCATTCTGTGTGCAATTCCATTCTCCAACCAACACCAAAACATAATTGCATATAATTAACCTTTTGCAACAATTGAAGTAAATTCTTATAAAATGTTTCTATTTAACAACTCTGATATGACGTGAAGATGCCTCTTAAAGTTTTTTAAAATGTCTGATTTTGGATGATGTATCCATGAAAATTTTTATTTCGCTTTAATTTGTCTCTAATCCCTCTTCCATTGAGGGACAAGAAGGTAGTGTTTTGTTTACGTTCGCCCATATTCATATTAACAATTCATTACGTCTTACATTTTGTGTTTCTTCTTTTCCTTTCCCTTTTTTCGGTGTAAGGAGATCTGGGGGGCATTTCATCAACATTTGTCCACCGACAACTGTCGGCGCCGACTAAATTTGACCAATCAGAGGCCTGGAAAATAGTCGGTGACAATAAAATTGTCGGTGAAAATGATATTAGTCGGTGAAAACCACCGACTAATTGTTTCATGAAACGCCCCCCAGGATATCTGCTCTTCTTAACTGTAGGTTCCATCAGAAGAAATGGTATTCGTGTCTTCATTTCTATCCTCTCTTTATTGGTTAAATTAATCATCATTTCTACGCGATGGGGATGTTGTTGGCTTCGGTCGAAGAAAATTGAGGTGGTAGAGGTTTCGTGGTCTAGTGGATACGCCACTGGACTATGAATCGCATGGTTCGCGGTTCGAGTCCCGCCGAGGCACTTATGTCTTTTGGCACTACAATACTACATACTACATTATATCTACATTTGCCACACTCCACCCAGGTGCGTTAAAACGGTACCCGGTAGGACGAAATTCCTTGAATGCTTGAGTGCCTTTCATGGTAGCTCGGCTAAAGCCAGGGTAATAATAATTATTGCAGGGCCTTCAGGGAGAAAGTATTGATACTGATGAGGCTACCATGGGTAAAGAAGACATATTGTTATTATCATTATATTATAAATAACATATGTTCGATTGACGGGAATCATTTGGCAATGCGCTAACAACATCATTGTTAGTCATTTGAGTTGATGAAGCATGATCTATTGTGTCTCGCTCGTGTACTTCGCTATTGTGTCTGTCGTCTCGCTCGCGTTGCTGGGATACGCGTACGTCTGCGTGGCAACAAGCTTTATGCCAGGACAGATTACATATCTTGCATTTGACAATGTTAATAAATTGACATGCGTGGTGCCCGGCTTCGAGGCATTTTGAATACTTTTTCACTCGCTCGGGTTGACCGACGTGAAAGATTCTTCCCAAAAACGTGTTTGCCACATTTATCGTTCTCGGTAATCCGATTCCTTGTGGGGTGGACCAATAAGCATACACGATCGCCGTTAAGACAGTTCACCAGTTGTCCATTGACACGTAATTTCTGCCCAATTAATTAACCTTTCACTGTACATTTCAATTTCTCAAAATCACATTTAACCATACTGTCAGTTACCGACGAAGGAATGTCATGCAATGTTACTCTCGTTAAATATTCGTTAAAGTTAAAGTGGCATATACAGGTATAATAGTGTTTTTTAATTATAATCAAGTTGTGATAAGCTTCATTCCCACCTCTTGATGTTGCCGGTATATCTGCTAGAGGGAACCTATCTGTTGCATTTCAACAATACCATCAGTTATGTTTCGATAAGGGACGATAAAGATCCACACCTTGGACCTGTCCAAACGTAGTTTGTATGAAGATTGACTTCGGTCCTGTGAAGGTGTGGCTGCCTTTAAATAGCGTACATCGTTAATCCTCGATATGAATGGCTCGAAAATAAATCTATGAATGTCTTTCAAATCGAGTAAAATTCCCAGCTAATTTCCAGACCAATACATTGGGATCTCTCTTGTGATGATAACGGCACAAATAGGTGTCCTCTAATAATTGTCTTCCTTCAAAACAAAAGACGAAATTAACTAACTAATAAGTGAATGCACTAAACAAGTGTTTTTTAAGAGACAATGGGAGCCATGACAGGTAAATTGAACAGTGACTCTAACAGCAACCAATACGACTCAAAACTCCTTCTTTCAGTCACTAAATTAGAAAAGGGAAACCAACTCGAGTGCCATAATTCCTTAATGCCATAATGGTAAAAAATGTTGGCTTCGACCATGAAACACATGGCTATGCCAGTTATAAATTATACTAGCAGGGCCCGTGGAAAATCCACGGGATTCTAGGGAGGGTGGGAGGGGGTTGTAAATACTTTAAAATAGATATGTGCTATCGATTTTTTTTTTTTTTTTTTTTTTTTGATAATAATTTTTTAATTATAATTTTTATTATATTAAAAAAGATATTTCTGTGCTAGATGATATTATTTTTCTTCTTTGTATATGCCTACTTTTTATCATTTTATAATTTTTCTTCTTCTTTTCATTAATATTTTACTCGTTAGAATACCAACCTTTTGTTTGCTGTCCCATCATGTATCGTTTTGAATTTTTAATTTTTATCAGAATTATGCAATAAAACTTGAAAACTGGAAGAAAACAGTGAAATCAATTATTTGTAATCAAAACTGATGCAGATATTTTAGACTTTACCTTCGTTTTCACTTTCGTTATTTACGATTATTATTGTCGTCACTTCGTTCCTATTATTCTCACTATCCCTTTCCCGGATCCTCACTCTCGTTATCTATACGAATCAAGAGCGTCATTGCAATCCGAGTTTGAGCATGGGGGGACACAATTACATGTCACTCTCTCTCGTTACGCTGTTTCACGGCATGTACTTTCATTGGTGACCGGTTCATTTATTGTCTTTTTATCTTTGACGTTTCATTACATTTTTAGAGAAAGAAGACGATTGGTTGTACGGTTCTCGACTCTTAATCTTTGTCTGAATTCAGTTTCCCATCTCCCGCGCGAAGCGCGTAAGTTTTGACGTTTCATAATTATCAGAGAAAGAAGACGATTCGTTCTACCGTTCTCGACTCTTAATTCTTGTCTGAATTCAGTTTCCACCCTCTCGCGCGTATAGCTCGGAAGCTTTGACGTTTCATTAAATTATTAGAGAAAGAAGACGATTCGTTATACTGTTCTGGACTCTTAATCCTTGTCTGAATTCAGTTTCCACCCTCTCGCGCGTAGCGCGGAAGCTTTGACGTTTCATTAAATTATTAGAGAAAGAAGACGATTCGTTCTACCGTTCTGGACTCTTAATCCTTGTCGGAATTCAGTTTCCACCCTCTCGCGCGTAGCGCGGAAGCTGTGACGTTTCATTCAATTATTAGAGTATTAAGAAGACGATTCGTAATTGTACCGTTCTCGATCGACTCTTAATCCTTGCCTGAATTCAGTTTCCACCCTCTCGCGCGTAGCGCGGAAGCTTGACGTTTCATTAAAATATTAGAGAACGAAGACGATTCGTTGTACCGTTCTCGACTCTTAATCCCTGTTTCATTAAATTTTTAGAGAAAGAAGACGTTTCATAGTACCGTTCTCGACTGTTTGAATAAAGTTCCCCCCCCCCTCCCGCGCGAAGTCAGCAGAGAGAGAAGAGAGAAAGAAAGAAAAAGGAAAGATTTTAACCCCAAATCGTGGGGGGACATTTCACCACCTGAAAATTCGTGGGGGGACGTGTCCCCGTCCCCCAGGATAATGGATTGACGCCCCTGATAGGCCTACGAATATTGTTCTCAGCATGCACTTCACTCCCATTATCATTTTGGTTTTTTCACACATTGCTAAGTTAATTTAGTCCTACAATGAAAATAATATACAAATATACAATGACACTCGAAGGATAATGGATTGACGCCCCTGATAGGCCTACAAATATTGTTCTCATGCACTTCACTCCCATTATCATTTTGGTTATTTTCACACATTACTAAGTTAATTTAGTCCTACAATGAAAATAATATACAAATATACAAATATACAATGACACTCGAAGTGACTCGAGGATCTAGCTAAAACTATTCGCATCGAAGGAACATCAAATCGTATTATATTATCCCGAGGGCCATCGATCGCGGCCCCAGAGAGAACAGTACTGTTCCCGAGTGCGAATAGTTTTAGCTTGTTCCGAGAATGAGTCATTGTATAATTGTTTTATATCCCTTCCACCTGTAGGCCTATCATTCCTTGGACACTTCTGTAATAGCATGTACCGTACTCACATTCACATCACATTCAATAAAGAAATAAAAGAAAACAACAATTCATTGCACGGCTCAAACACGAAACATTGAAGAGTCTAAAGACACGCTATACAGCCAGTATTACAGGTACAGCAGTAGAGTGCTGCAGTTACCGCACAGGGTACAGTAAATTGCATGGCGTGAGCGCCGTGACTGGCACCGCGGAGTTGCCCGTGCGGAGGCATTTGATATTACGTGAGCTCGCTGAATTTACCTTCTCGTCAGTTATATGGTCTCGATAATTACAATCTATTTGCGTTATTGTTGTTGTGATTTTAATGTAGTTTTCATGAAAAGACCAATAAAGCAGAAGCTTGGACTATGATTATGTTGACATGGTTCACAGAATATGTATAAATATTTTCAAAGTAAAGATTTTACGCGAAAAATCGGACGATTTGTGCCAATATATCGCAGCTGTCGCACGAATTGTCTCAACTGTGTGTGTGTGTGGCGGCCTAGCCTGGGCGTAGAACCAACATAATACGTTCTCGTCAGTTTGGCTGCTGCAAAGGCCTATATATAGCAAGATGCCTAACACCGGACAGGCCCAACCCGTTGCGCCTTGTACTTGCTACGCCACATGACTTGAGTGGATTGTCGTATGCTGTGTATTTCTCTGGCATGCCCGTAAAGTGCCTACAAAGCATATCATAAGCAAGATGCCTAACACGGGTAGGCCCGCTCTGTTGCAGCGTGTATCTGCTACAACACATTATAGAGTGGATCGTCTCTTAAAAGTGTATCTCCTTGATTAGACAGAGGGCGGGTGCACGCCTTGCTGCCTCACTCTCGCGGGTTCGTCGCCTTCTTGCACGGACAACGACGGCCGTGCTCTCGTCCGCTCGTCCTCCCGGGACCCCGAAACCACCTTTAACGACATCGACGGCGACTGCGGGGTCGACGTGGCACGCGGGGTACCGGAGACATGCCTCGTATAATTGTGTCGCCGTTCCCGCGCCACGGCGAAGGGGGGCGCGGTCGAGGAAAGACGTTTTTCATGAACCGTTTTTACCCCCCGCGACGATTTTGCGTATTAATAATATAGATTTGTATATACATAAACTCACATTTTGGGAAATTAAAAAAGACATTTTTATATGATTCGTACCTCGGGAATTTTTAGGAATTATGCTGCCTTTGTTATACACCATCTTGGATCTTCTTGTCTGCTACAGGACAAACTGGTCTAAATGGATTCATTGTTCTCTTTCCCCAAACAGGGTAAAGACACCAATGTTACACTAGACTAATGATTCAAAACTGTTTTCAACTGGCGCAGGCCATCTTGGAAGGCGAAATAGCGGAAATTGTAATCACTTTGCATCTAAAGCTACCAAGTCCACCTCAATGACACATATTTCTTGCATTCATGTCGGTGCCAGCAGCCATCTTGGATAGCACAGTAGCAACCATATTACCAAACTCGCTTGCAAAAAGCTATATGTCTTTTGATTCTTTTTGTATATTAATGAAAATCCATTTAATCTGCACAACTTCGTATTTTTAAAAATAAACCAAATCCGGTTATATATGAGGTATTCATTGGTTATTTTCTATAAACTATCATGGGTTTCAGGTTTTCTGATCACCATGAATGGCTTTGTCGACCCGGAAAGCGTAGGTATTGACAGAAAAAATACATTTCTGGCATTGGTATTTATTGATTTAAGTCTAATTTCAGGTTTCGGTTGCTATCTTGGACTAAAAAATGGCTGCCATCTTAACGTACCTTATCGAATATAAAGCTACTATAATCCTTTCTTATTGTTCAAACCATGTTAACAGGACCATTGAATATCCTAATCTCTACAAAGAAATACTGTTAGTCTAAATAAAAACAGCTTCACTGTAAATAGTAATTCACTCCAGTCATTTACAGGAGACTGACATCCACTTTGGACGCCATCTTTGATTTCCAGGTTTCCTGGTGGCCATAACCCATTGTAAGTAGTATGAATGGAATCTCTGACACCCAAAACCTTGGTAGAAACACCAAAATTACATCTCTAAGATGAATATTTGATGATTTATGACAGGAGCGGCGAAACGTATTTCAAATGGGCGGGGGGCACCAACAAAAAAGGGATCTTTCTGAAAAAGGAGAACCTACAAAGAGGAACTTCAAAGCGAAAGGATGCAATGTTTAGACATTAATATATACCCCTACGTTGTGACTGCATTATCAGGGATTGTTACAATATTTTTTTTTTCTTTACATGGTCCTAGATACTGCTTAATATAAGCACGAAAATTTGCATGTTAAGATTTGTTCAGTTCAGTTCAGTTAATATTATTTTTGCACGGTACCCACTTCAGCCAAAGGCTGTTCATCCGCAGGTCCGTGCACAATAAGAATACATGTACAATTATGATAAAACAAATAGCATAACGTACAAATATCAAAAACAAACAAAAAAAAGTATAAAGAAGAAAAAAGAAAATGTACAAACCAAGAACCCCATTACCCAACCCACCCCCTAGCCCATCAGCAATTATTCTTTCCAATCAACGTTTAATGTGTTTTTATAGTATGTAAATGAATATTTAAGCGTACGAAATATAAATACTATCCACTTTTTTAAAATATTGTAAAATGCAAACAGTAACATAACATGAAGTATACTTACCTTTGAAATATCCATTATTATTTTGGCCGACGTGATCAGAAGATGGTATATGCAAACGTCCGAATCGTAATTACTAGGCCGACGTGATCAGAAGATGATGTATAAACGTCTGAATCGTAATTAATAGGCCGACGTGATCAGAAGATGATGTATAAACGTCTGAATCGTAATTATTAGGCCGACGTGATCAGAAGATGATGTATAAACGTCTGAATCGTAATTATTAGGCCGACGTGATCAGAAGATGGTGTACAAACGTCTAAATCGTAATTATTAGGCCGACGTGATCAGAAGATGGTGTACAAACGTCTACATCGTAATTTTTAGGCCGACGTGATCAGAAGATGGTGTAAAAACGTCTGAATCGTAATTATTAGGCCGACGTGATCAGAAGATGATGTACACCTCGAGTCTACAAGTATTTATGCGATGTGTACTGGCCCAATCCTATGAAAAGCATGATCTCTCGAATTCAATAAGCGATCGGTAACAGGGTGTGGCTGCTTTACCTCTCCCACTACCAGACACGTACTCCGATGGAATATCACATTGCTCTACTTTTAAGTTTTCAACACCAAAAATCACACTCTATTGGCGAACAAATCGCCCTTCTTATTAAATTCAACTACTTTGGTGCAGTCTAAACGATATAAATAGTCTCCTGTGAATTACACCCTTTCACGGTTAAGGCCGCCATATTAATTTGCAAGTAAATATTGCGTTGTCAATGTTTTCAGATGCGCATGTATTGTTGCGTCACTAGGGCCTTTTCGGTTGTCACGTCCACATAGACGACGTCAAATATGTGACGTCATTTCGGCTATTTGCGCATGCGTCGGGTCGTCTCGCGTCGTCGAACCTAATTTGAGAACGCGTTCATCCACGATTTGAGATTCTTTAGAAAACTCGAACCCCGTCTTCAAAATGACGTCATCTTGCTATATCGCAACGTAAATCAGAAAGGACAGACACAAAGAAAAAGTGATAGAATGATAAAAACAAAGAATAACATAAGAGAAGGTGATAGAAGGAAGAAACATAGATTAACATAAGCAACGAGAGAAAGAGGAAATTAAAAGAATAATAAAAACAAAGACTAACATAAGAAAAGGTGATAGAAGGAAGAAACAAAGAATAACATAAGGAAAGAGAGAAAGAGAAGGTGATAGAATGATAAAAACAAAGAATTACATAGGAGAACGTGATAGAAGGAAGAAACAAAGGATAGCATAAAGAAAGATAGAAAGAGGAAATTAATAGAATAATAAAAACAAAGACTAACATAAGAGAAGGTGATAGAAGGAAGAAATAAAGAATAACATAAAGAAAGACAGAAAGAGAAATTGATAAAGAGTAGATAATGGAAAGATAGAAGAGAAGATGAAAGATGGAAAAACAAAGAATAACATAAGGAATGGTGGGAAGAATATGATAGAACGATAAAAACAAAGAATTACATAAGAAAATGTGATAGAAGGAAGAAATAAAGAATAAGTAACATGAGGAAACATAGAAAGAAAAAATGATAGTGGATCGCTTGATAAGAAAGACGAAGTCAGCCAGAATATCCCGCTTGGAATCGGATAAGACCGAAGTCTAATTTTATTCAATCTGAAAGAACAAATTGATGAATTCATAAATATATAAGTCACCTTGACTCATTCATATCAGTTTCAAGTATAAACCTAACCTCTATAACAGAAAATGCAAATCTGCCCGAATATCTGTTTTCTCGTGAATAATTAATCACTTATTTAGATATAAATATAACTACTAAATGACCAAAAAATGGCATCTTATATCTTTCATAATATTTCTGCAAATATCCCTCTTCAACATGTTCAGGTTTTATGAATGACAACACAAGGTCAAATAATTGCTATTGACCTTCAAACAAATGTGACATACTTTTCAAGTCACTAATATTCATATTAAACCCATATAGAAATCTCTTTAAATGACTTCATCATTTGTCATAAAATAGCTTTTCCAGAATACAACAGATATCATAAATTCGAACCCCTTTTCTAAGTTCATGAGCAATTTAAGAGCCGATAAGCCCACAATAACCTCCGGGTGTGTGTACACGAGTACACGAGTACACACAACCTCCGTATGCGATACCAAAAGCTAGTCTTAATTCAGACCATTAATTGAAAGTCTATCAATACGGCCATAAATAAACCAACAAATCAGCTTTATCTTGTAATTTGTAAATATCCGAATTATACAATTAACCCTGAAAGTAATGCCCTTGAAAATTGATATACTACTTATTCTTTAGCACTACTTCAAATACATGTCAAACATATACCTTTTATCAAATGGTTTGCAGACAAGACTATCTGCTTTACACGTGTACACTTTCATTCTCCATTTCGTATAGAACAAATAATAAAACATCCATTATTTTCATATCTGCATAAATCATTCTGATATTACATTCAAACCAAGCTGTACTCACTTCTTGGCAGGATATACTGCGGAAATAGTCATCGACCGTCCCCATAATGAGGCAATCTAGCACACAAAAATTAGGTGAACATCGCAAGATGTCGCCTCTTGAAATCCCATACATAGTGCTCTGCTGGTCTTTACATAAATTAGCACATACGTATACATCGACACTGAATTACGTAATGGTATCTTCAAATTAAAGAACATAATGAAAATAAGTTTCTTCAACGAAACATCCTCCCCCGCCTATGAGGCCTTGCCTCAATGCATAAATTAATATATCGATATATGTATCAAAATGCCAGAAGATAATATAAATTACAGGTATAAACTTCTGTAACAACAATCTGAAAAAGCACACACAATAAATGTTATTGTTGCAAAAATCACTGGTAAACTGTTTTCAAAAGTCAAATTCAATATGCTGAAGAAAATTTAAACTCTAATTCATGCCTATCGTATGAAACTTCACCTTCATTTCAAAAGAAATTTCCATCATTTATGCTTTTAAGTTTACAATGTTTCAAACTTAAAGTTCCTGTGTAACCTAATCTTCGTAACCCTCTGCGGGGTAGATTACAGCAATCTTCGTGATCGGACGACGGTACTCAGAGTTCATAGTCTTTACTTTCACGTTCCGTACTTTACCGTCATCACCCGGAAACACCTCGATTATGCGAGCGATTGTCCACTTACTACGCACAGAGTTCGCGTCCGCGAACATAACGATATCATCTACGCGTACATTACGTCGATGCACATTCCATTTTCTTCTAGGAGCTAACAGTGGCAATACGTCCCGTGTCCAGCGTTGCCAGAATGAATCTACGATGCGCTGAACCAGTTCCACTCTGTGCCTTGGATTCCGTGTTTCCAAGAATGGACCTTGCGCTACGTTCCCTGATGCTCGTCCTAGAAGCATGTCGTTCGGTGAAATATAACTGCCATCATCTGGATCAGTTGAAAGTCTGCCGATTGGTCTTTGGTTAACCAGATTCGCCACCTCCGCTAGACAAGTGTAAAGTTCAAAAGGCGACAACACTTGTTCACCAATCGCCTTCTTCAATGCATGCTTGCAGCTTTTAACTAAGGACTCTGCACATCCGTTTTGATGGGGTGCCCCTGGGGTTACAAACTTCCATGTGGTGCCTTTCTCCGCACAAAAGTCCTTCAGCTCTTCGTCTGACAGTCCTTCGGTCATCTTTCTCAGCTCGCGTTGTGTACCAACAAACTGAGTGCCATTGTCGCTCAATATCATAGACGGCTGTCCTCTGATGGCGAAAAACGTCGCAGTACCTGCATGAATTCCATTGTACTGCAATCTACTGCCAGCTCGAGATGAACGGCCCTTGTGTTCAAGCAGGTAAAGATGACTCCGTAATGCTTCGATGTCTTGTTGCGTCCCACTCGCACCGTCAGTGGCCCGAAGTAATCGCATGAAGTAAAATGGAACGGCGGTGTGTTCGGGCTAACCTCTCCTTCGGCAGCTCTGCCATTTCTTGAGTCTCCGTCTTGTGCAGAAACGCTCTGCACCTCGTACATCTGTACTTAACCGTCTTGGCAAGTTTGTGACCCTGAAGAATCCAGTACTTCAGCCTTATCTTTGCCATGGTTGCAGCTACTCCACTATGACTCGTCTCATGAATATGACGAGTAATCAGCTTGGAAATATGATGTCCATACGGAAGAAGGGCAGGATGCTTCTGCTCGAATGATGTCATCGCTTTATCTATCCTGCCTCCTACTCGAATGACTCTATAGTCATCAATGAAGGGACTCAAGGACTTCAGTTCTCCTTCTTGATTCGTGATTCCATGCCCTTCTGTACATCTCTGATGATGTACCTTTCTCCCTCCTCTAGTTCTGTGGGTGTCATTCCTTTACTGGTCTCTTTCTCCTGATTTCCCCGTCTAGCCTTGAGTATCTTCACAAACTTTAACACCAATGTTGCGACTCTGACGAGTTTCCTCCAGTTGGAGAACCTCTCATACTCTATTAGGTCACAACTTCGAGACACAGCTAGAACCGTCTTCTCATGACGCCTCTCCTTCTCAACGTCAGGTAGATTCGTAAGAACCTTCACTTCCTCAGGCCAATCAGATCTTGACTGTTGTAGGAAGTCTGAACCGTATTGCCATGACCCCTTGAGTTCACTCGCCTTCAGTCCTCTTGACAAAACATCTGCTATGTTGTCTATTCCGGAGATGTGTCGCCATTTGCTGGGGTCCGTGTTGCTCTGGATTTCTCCTACCCTTGTAGCAATGAACGTCTTGAAGTTCCTGGCCTTAGACCTTAACCATGAGAGGGCTATCATACTGTCTGTCAAGAAGATAACATCATCTATCTCCATAGTCAGCTTCTCTATTATCGTCTTGTACAGTCTACTGGCAAGAACTGCGGCCTGAAGTTCAAGGCGGGGAACCGTCAGTGGCTTCAATGGTGCTACCCGTGATTTCGCTGCCACAAATCTTGTCTTGTAATCTCCATTCTCCGTCTCCCACCTCAGGTATGCACATGCTCCGAAGGCGTGCATTGATGCATCACTGAAGATACAGAGTAGCGGCTTCCCAACTGCATCCTTCGAGTCAGACATCTCTCAAAAGTTACTTCCTTTAGCTCTTCCATCTCTTGAAAGAATCTCTTCCACTCTTTTTGGCATTCCTCTGGAAGAACTGCATCCCAGTCATAGCCAGCTTCCCACAGTCTCTGTAGTCCTATCTTTGCTCTGATGACATACGGTGCTGTGTAGCCAATAGGATCAAAGATTCGAGACACCTGGCCCAGGATACTTCTCTTGGTTAGCTTCTTATCCAAGAACTTCTCAACTCTCACCCTGTAAGAGAACTCATCCCTTTTGTCCCCCAGAAGACTCCTAGCACCTTTTCCTCTGCTAGACTCTCCATTAGAGTTTTCTCCATTTCATCTCCTCCTGCACCTTTTAGCTGTGTGCTTGAAGTCCAGCCTTTCACCTTAAACCCACCATTAGCAAGAATCTTGTCAATGCTCTCAGTTAAAGCTTGAGCTTCCTCTCTTGTATTTGTAGATGTGCAGATATCATCCATGTATGTGTCTCTCTTCAATACATCTGCGGCCTCTGGGGACTGAGTGCGTCCTTCTTCTGCAGTGAGCCTCAATGCTGTCTGCGCCATTGCTGAAGCCGGTTTGTCACCAAAGGTAACAACCTGCATTACATACGTATCAGGCTTTCTATCAACTTGCAAGCCTCTCCACAAAAATCTGTGTACGTGTTGATCAGATTCGGTATCAGCACCCTGTGATACATTTTGGAGATGTCCGCACAGACTGCTATTGGCTTCTCACGAAATCGTAGGATGACTCCAAACAAATTGTTCAACAGGTCAGGCCCCTTCATCCAGAAATCATTGAGACACTTGCCTTGGTACACTGATGAAGAGTTGAAGACAATTCGTATCGGTGTGCTCTTATTCTCAGGTCTCAATACGGCGTGATGAGGGATGTAATGCACAGGGCCGTTGTATGACTCCATCTCCTCGTCCGTTAACTTCCTAGCGAAATCCATTTGAACCATCTCCTTGATTTGATGGTCATAGGCCTTCGCATGCTCCTCATCCTTCATCAGTCTTTTCTCAGTAGCACAGAGCATTTTCTCCACTAGTACCTTATTGTCTGGAAGTTCCTAGGATCTTTCAACCATGGATACGGAACCAGCCACTGCTGTCCTTTCTTCTGACAGGACTCGGTGATTAACTTCTGTTCATCTGTCTCTATAGCTGAACAAGCCACACCCATGGACTCTGTCGTCCAGAAATCCTGCAGGTCAATAGGATGTCTAACCACCTGTACATTAAGTACATTCCCACTGCTCTGTCCAGGCTTGCCGCCAAATACCACCCATCCTACTGGAGATCTGCGAGCTACTAAAGGTCCAACTTCTCTCACTTCTCCGACATGGAACCTGGCATGATCTATACCAACTAGGAGGTCGACTACTCCATTACCTCGTTTCAAATCTTGCTTCTTCAGTTTGAACTTCTTTGCTAGAAGGCCCAAGTCAACTGCTGCAATGTCTTCACTTATGCAGTGTATACCTATAGCATCAACCATGATAGGTATGGAGCTTTTCCTGCTTCTCTGATGGGTACCCGATACTTGTGAGTTTGTAGAAACTCCTCATCTCGACCAACCTTGACCATCCTTATGGTAATTGGTGTTCCTTTAGTCTAAGCTCCTCTGCAAACCCTCTACGGATTAGGCTGATCTCTGCACCTGAATCTATCAGTAGATTCCCTTGCTTTACTGTTCGTTTACTGGAAATCACATCGACTATCACCACTGGAAGGAGGGATTCACTGGCATTGACTGTAGCCACTCCAACTTGCTTTGTTACTCCTCCTTCATCAGCAATGCTCTTTTCAGTATGGAGTAATGGATGGTGATAGTATGAGCACTGCACTCCATTCCTGGTTTCATTGCAACGGCGTCTCCTTTTGCAGTTACTCATCATGTGGTCTCGTCCAGCTTTCTTCAAACAGCTGTAGCAGGCATGACTGTCCTTTACCATCTCCCATCGCTCAGGTGCCGATTTGGAGATGAAAGTCCTGCACTGATCAGTCCAGTGTCCAGTAGCACTTTTGCAGACCCAACACTTATACTCATTTCTGGACTGATTCCTGGGTTTACTCTCCTCTGCTGTGGAGACCATGTTCACATTGCTGGACTTGGCTTCACTGCGAAGCGGAGCTGAAGATCTCATGCGAGCCCGCATTTCCTTCGCCATCCAGTTCATCAGAGAATGTAGAGTTGTCTCTGAACTGTCGTCCTGGTCTCGAAACCATAGCCTACGATCTTCAGGGCACATCTTTCGCTCGATTATGGCCAGCATATGACTATTGTCCATGTCATTCTGCTTCCCAATCTCATTCAGGGTGTTGAAGCTTCTCCTTACTGTATTCACCAGTTCGCAGAACCTGGCATCTTCACCCTGCTTCAGTGGCCTAAACTTAGAAATGTCACTGATGATCGTGTCTGCCACATATCTGGAATCCCCATATATGGTATCTAGCTGCTCCCAGGCGGCAGCATAGTCCTGTCCAATACCTTGGATGAGTTGAGAAGGTTTGCCTTGAAGGCATGAGCGAAGAATCATCATAGCATCTCTGGAGCTACATCTGCTGCCTATGACATGTTCAAAATCTGACTTAAAGATGCAGTACTCACGGATGTCTCCACTGAACTTTGGTAGCCTTGGTCTTTCGATCTTGAAGTGGCTCATGCTTCCCTGTGAAGGTACTTCTGGTCTCCTGTCAGCAGGCATAGGACTGGTACCTCCAGTCTCTTGATGACCATGAAGAACACTGACCGTGGTGTCTCCTCCTGTAGGACTTGACGCAGCACTTTCATCAAGCTTGACATAGTCAGTGAACTTGAACTGTAACTTCAGAAAATCATTCTGAACCTCTTCCATCCAGGCGTCTTCTCTATCATACTCTGCCTCGTCTTGGATGGCCATGGTAAACTTGTCATGAGCATCTTGCACTTCCTCGTATGCCTGCTCGTACCTCTCGAAGGATTTCTGTGCCTCCGCCCTACTTCGGCCCTCAGAAATCAGTAGCTCTGCCGCCTTGCCGAATCTCGTGAATCTGGACTTGGCACCCCTTCGCTTGAACTTCAGGTTACTTTCATCAGTCATCTTTCCTATCGCATCCCAGGTTAGCAGTGAGAAATTGAATTGATGGATCGCTTGATAAGAAAGACGAAGTCAGCCAGAATATCCCGCTTGGAATCGGATAAGACCGAAGTCTAATTTTATTCAATCTGAAAGAACAAATTGATGAATTCATAAATATATAAGTCACCTTGACTCATTCATATTAGTTTCAAGTATTAACCTAACCTCTATAACAGAAAATGCAAATCTGCCCGAATATCTGTTTTCTCGTGAATAATTAATCACTTATTTAGATATAAATATAACTACTAAATGACCAAAAAATGGCATCTTATATCTTTCATAATATTTCTGCAAATATCCCTCTTCAACATGTTCAGGTTTTATGAATGACATGACAACACAAGGTCAAATAATTCCTATTGACCTTCAAACAAATGTGACATACTTTTCAAGTCACTAATATTCATATTAAACCCATATAGAAATCTCTTTAAATGACTTCATCATTTGTCATAAAATAGCTTTTCCAGAATACAACAGATATCATAAATTCGAACCCCTTTTCTAAGTTCATGAGCAATTTAAGAGCCGATAAGCCCACAATAACCTCCGGGTGTGTGTACACGAGTACACGAGTACACACAACCTCCGTATGCGATACCAAAAGCTAGTCTTAATTCAGACCATTAATTGAAAGTCTATCAATACGGCCATAAATAAACCAACAAATCAGCTTTATCTTGTAATTTGTAAATATCCGAATTATACAATTAACCCTGAAAGTAATGCCCTTGAAAATTGATATACTACTTATTCTTTAGCACTACTTCAAATACATGTCAAACATATACCTTTTATCAAATGGTTTGCAGACAAGACTATCTGCTTTACACGTGTACACTTTCATTCTCCATTTCGTATAGAACAAATAATAAAACATCCATTATTTTCATATCTGCATAAATCATTCTGATATTACATACACACCAAGCTGTACTCACTTCTTGGCAGGATATACTGCGAAAATAGTCATCGACCGTCCCCATAATGAGGCAATCTAGCACACAAAAATTAGGTGAACATCGCAAGATGTCGCCTCTTGAAATCCCATACATAGTGCTCTGCTGGTCTTTACATAAATTAGCACATACGTATACATCGACACTGAATTACGTAATGGTATCTTCAAATTAAAGAACATAATGAAAATAAGTTTCTTCAACGAAACAGATAGAATGGTAACAATAAACAATGACACAAGGAAAGACAGAAAGAGAAAATGATAAAGAATAAATAATGAAAAGATAGAAGAGAAGAAGAAAGATGGAAAAACAAAAATAACATAAGAAAAACAGAGTGAGAAAATGATAAAAGGAAAACGAAGAATAACATATAAAAAGGGAATGAAGGAGAAATTGAATAAGCGCGCGCTGAGGCCATTACGTCATCGTGTAGAGAACGGGCGTCGACTACATACGAAAAGGGTAATAAACATTGGCGCCATTTTAAATTACGAGTAAACACCTTTGTTTACTCGTAATTTTATGTCAGCGCATGCGCACTCCTGTTACCGTGAAAGGGTGTATTGTTTATTTCATGAGCATCGCCAAATCCCATGAAAGCATAGGATTAGTGGTATTATATATACAGGAACGATAACGCATTTCAGTGGCGGATCCAGGGGGCCGGGGCCGGGTCCCTTGCCCTAGCAAAA
Source organism: Mesocentrotus franciscanus (assembly GCA_037976565.1). NCBI lineage: Eukaryota > Metazoa > Echinodermata > Echinoidea > Camarodonta > Strongylocentrotidae > Mesocentrotus > Mesocentrotus franciscanus. The sequence goes on from CP137676.1 coordinate 27,122,859, forward strand.
AAAAACAGGTAAAAACACCCTTTTAAAAAAGTAAAGAAGATGGGCGCCCTCCTGGCGCCCAAGGGGAGGGGTGGTGGTGGAAAAAAAATCACCCTTCCCGTAGGGGAAAAAATTTTCGGGTGCCAAAAAAAATGATTGTGCTCACTACCCCTGGCGCCCAAGGGGGGGCGGTGGAAAAAAATTAACCCTTCCTGGAGGGAGAAAAAATTTCGGGTGCCAAAAAAAAAAAAAATTGTGCTCACTACCCCTCCACTGAGCGAAAAATTGACCGGCACGATTTTCAAATTTTCCCACGAAGTGGGCCCCTTTTTAGGCCCCCTCCCTTGCCGCCGGCTGGATCCGCCCCTAACGCATTTCGTGTTTACGATAACCGTCTCCAGGTGATTTTTTAGTTTACGAGTTCAACACACGTCATCAAAAAATCAAATATATCCAAACGCATCACCCTTCTTATTCAATCAGTTTCCTGTGAAGTGTTTAGTTCATGAGAGTAACACCCTCGTACACTATGTCAAGTACGCATTCACCATCTACAAGCTGACTTATGGGACTGATTCCAGATGATTCCTCCAAATGAGTGCAACTGTGTAAATGACATCCAATCAGTCCCACGACGTGTGGATTTTCCCAAGCCTGAAATTTTGCAATACAATAGTAAACTCATGTTTGTCGCAGGAAAAGCTGTCATACTGCCCAGCAAAGTAACGGGGATTTTCAAGCAATAAAGGAAACTGGAATGTTATCCTATTTTATGAATATGCTCTTGCACTTTTATTAAATTTTTTTTAAAGATAGTATCCATCATTAGGTAAAGTAGAAATGAGTGAATTGAGCCTAGGTCAATATTGAAAGCCTAGATTGAAACGCAACACTAAAATGTTCAAAACAAACTGACCATGCTGATTATCGTTTGAGCATCATAACGGGGATCGAGCTCATTTGTTTTTCTTTGTTTCCCACTTTCCATGCATGAACCTGTTGGAAGCAAGTTAAAACATTCCCCTCTGTTATTGCATTAGAAAAGTTCACCTGGAATACACGCAATTTGGTGTAAAGGTCCAGGGAGCGACAATGTCTTCTGCGTGGGATCATTGTAAGGAATTTCCAACCTTAGTAGACAAAGTTTGAATGAAAGTGGACTAAATTGAGAAAGTTATAAACGAATTGGCTGATCCTGTAATACTGTATCGTAGTGCCGGATAACTTTCCCATTCGTTTCAACACAAAAAACGACTGGAGTGCCATTACCTTTTCACATTTTATGACTCAGCAGGTCTTTTTTCTTGGAGGACCTAAAATAATATGCTATCCATAATATATTTTGAGAAGTGAGAAGGCAATGAGGAGAAAAATAGAAATTAATGATATTTTTGTGCACGACGAACGGGAGAGATTATCATGACTACATCACAAACCACTGACAAAATTACAAATTTGAAGTTCTCACAGCTGTAGTGATCTCACAATTCAAACTTTCATAACTCTCTTATTATGGTCCGATTTATTTCATACATGCTTTCATAGAAATGAACATATTTAAAGTGTTTGATTGCCCTTTAAATGGGGGCGTGATGGATCGGTGGTACAGCATCGGTCTCATAACGGGGAGGTCCTGGGTTCGAAACGAAGTTGATGCACTTGTGACCTTTGGTAAGGCATCAATCCTCATTACCAAGTCCATCGGAGAGATCTTAAGCCGTCGGTCCCCTGGTTACTTACTTTACAAGCACATCCGTTCTTAGCAGTCAAGCAAATGAAATAAACCAACCAAAAAAGGACTTAAGTACATGCAAAACATGTTCATATGGATTTTTTTTTAAAGAGTAAATCTGCGAATTCCTTTTTTTTTTTAGGGGGAGAATAAAAGATGTATGTTATCCTGCTTTATGTAACAAGTTTGATAATTTCGCTTTTCGGTTTAAGAATATGTATATACATATATATATACCTATATATATATATATATATATATATATTTATACAATTTTGATCACTCGCTTTGCTTGCACGCACAATTTAAAGTTGATAATCGGGCAACAGATGTCTGTCCCACCTCACTGAAAACATTAACAGTTGTTTATATCAATACTTTGCAGGTTGCAATCTTTATGTTCAAATACTCCAATAACCTACTTCCTCCGGCATTCCACAACCTGTTTGTTTTAAACAACATAATCCATTCTTATCCGACACGAAACTCTCAGAACTTTCATTTGATAAACCCCAAATTGCTAACTGCGCATAAATCTATCCGACACCATGGCCCTGACCTATGGAACAGTCTCCCAACTACTGTTAAATCATGAACTACGATATATACTTTAAAAGGTGCCATAAAGCGTAAATTATTATCATCATGCAGTCATAATTTAATAAGAGCTCCAAAAAACCTGCACTCGCACACACACTTGCATATGCACATACATAAATAAGAACATAAATAAGAATATAAATAACACGTTTCACAAAGACAAACACTCACATAATATACACATTTACACTTAACGCATTTTCATGTTATGCCTGAAAAATATAATTTAGTTTATTATATGGCTTTTATAATTATTTTAGTTCGGATTATACTATATGTTATAGGTTTGGTCGCCCATATAGGCCCCTTTCCTGGGGCCGCCATCACGTTCAAGTTCTAGCTTAAGATGGCAGTCTCCTGCGTTTTTCAATTTTGAAATTATTTGTGAACTGTGTTTTTGCAAAGGTATAATTATTTAATTGAAATATATTATAATATGATCATATATGCATTTTAACTTTTGTTAACAATATATATGTACTTTGATTGTATATTACTTTCTGTTATGTTAAAAATGCAGAAATAATATAAAACAAACAAACTTTTGATCGCATCTAGTCTCCAATACTTACTTTTCTTTATTTCCAGCATAAAGGCAAGCCAATACACAAATACATGTAGACGTCAATAATATGTAGATATGACTATTGCTGCTAGCTGACTGACATCAAAAGTGCATTAGAAGATAGTTTAGTTCCTTACAGTTAGAGCTTATTCCAAATTCTTTCTAGCATCAATGAAGTTATCATGCGCAAGAAATATATATTTTACGACTTGAAAGACGAAATAAGCACATTCATTAATGCTAGCATTAATCGAGAATGTTTTAACCCTAATAAGGCCGGGGGGCATTATGCCCCCCCCCCCTCCCCCTCTTTTTCTGATTGTTCGGGAACGCATACGGATGACGCCCCGCCGCTTCATTGACTTTTTTCGTTCGAGTCTTGCGCATCTTTTAAAAACATTGTTTTGAAAATCGGACCTACCGTTACAAAGTCACGTGACCTTTTGTCTTTACATGTCGGCCCGAAAATCGCTCATTTTCGTGATTTGTGTACAAAACAAATGGAAATATCATTTTTCCTAAAAAGAGATAAAGACATTGGTCATTTGGTCTTGTTTAAAAGTTAAGGTGTTTGTTTTGGGGGTCAAAATAGTTGAATTATAGTTAGAAATGAAATAGAACAACAAAAACAATAAAATACATAAGTTAAAAAAACAATGAAATACATAAGAAATTATCAAAACAAGAGATAACATAAGGAATAATATGGCTCTTTCAAATCTTTTGTCGAATTATTATTCCAAATTGTCTAACAAATATATGATATGCAAATGAGTACATTTTTCAAAAAATTGAAATTACTATAGTATTCTATACACTTCAATTGACATGCCTGCACATTTTCGCGGCGATCGGCCGTTTCACGGCCGAGATCTCAGGAGGGGGGGGGGGGCATAATGCCCCCCGGCCTTATTAAGACCTCAAATAGCCCGGCCTTTTTAGGGTTAAAACAGCTCTTAAAGATATAACAAAACCAACCAGAATGTATAAATGTAGTAATTTGCCATTTAAGAATAATTTTTAAAAACAGCTACACATGACAGATTATTACTATCAATAGTCAATTACTATTACTATCAATATTTAAATAACCATCATTGCAAAATATTTGTAATATAGTTTTTAAACCACCGACATGTTTAATGATAAAAAAAATATCAAAACAGAACATTCCGTATATCAACGTACTCCCCATATGAATGTTCAATTCATTCATTCATTCATTCATTTATTCATTGAAAATGGTTTATTCAAATACTTTCCTCGCGGCCACAAGGCCGAATTCCGAAGTTTACAATTACAGTGTCATTTCAAGATGAACATTAAAAACATTTACAACAAAAAGGCATTATTAGAGTATCATGAATAGAACACATTCAATCCACATAAAAAGTCACATATATGTACATCATATGGAGAGTTTAGAAATAACTACCGAAATATAATAGAGGCAGGTTGCTGCTTCATATTCTGTCAACAGATGTTGGCTTACATAAAGTCGATAAAGTACTAGTACTAATATCAGTATATATGAAAACAAATTGATAACCTTCTAATATGAGCAAAGCAGCACTTGTGATGTTTCTACATAACAGAAAAAGACTTTTGAAAACAGACTTCTGCAAGTTCTCGTTTGTAAACCTGCGTAAGATCAAATTCTAAAGAAGCGTATAATACAAGAAAAGTGTTCATTCATAGATACACTCATTTAATTTCAATTTAAAAAAAAAAATTTAAACATAAGAAAAATATCAATTTTTATATCGTACCTCCTTTTCCCCAAAAATGTAATTTCAGTACTAGTAAGCTGCATGATCATACCCGATGTTGATTGCATTTCAATAAAAAGACACTTTAAAACTCATTTTCTTCTTCTTCTTCTTTATCAATTTTTATATTGTACCTTAAACGTGAAAACAATATGATTTTATATTTTCCCAAAAATGTAATTTCAGTACTAGTAAGCTGCATGATCATACCCGATGTTTATTGCATTTAAATGAAAAGACACTTTGAAACTCATTTTCTTCTTCTTTTTCTATTCCTCCTTTTCCTTTTTCAGTTTTTCTTCTTCAAATGAATCAATGGCTCAGTCCCTCAAGTTCCCCTATTTCTTACAATTCATATCTACGCTTGGGAAATGATTAGTATTCATAAAGAAACTGTTTAAATAATGCCATGATAACTGCCAAATTAACTTTTCTTTTCCCCTAGTAACTCTCACTTTAACTACTTTTTAAAATATCCCTTTCGACATAAAGTTGAAAATTATGTTACATGATATTGGAAGAATAACATTTACACATATATCAATCAGCGTCATACAATTTGCCATAGTTTTGTTTTATTTTTCTGCGATTGTCTATCTAGCATTTGTCTGAGAGTGTGGGTGTGTGTCTTTGTTTGACATACCATTCATCACGTAAGAAGTACAAAAATCGTAGAAATGATTTGGACACACACACACACACACACACGCGCGCGCGCACACACGCACACACAACCTTCTAAATTTCGGGGGAGGGGGTTGTAGGTGTGGGGCCTGTAACATCATCCGCGTACATGAAAACGCGTAAAAAAGGCGCACACTACACATCCTCCTTTGATCCGATTTTCATAGAAAGGGCGGTCGTATTACATAATTATGGAAATCTAAACAACCACTATCTTCCTGATTGAGGTTCTAAGGAATGATGAGAATACTAACGACTGGAACTTTACTGCATTTTACTCTTCTAGTCAGAATAAAAGCCAAATCGGCTTCAAATCGTAGATAATCGCACTACTGATCTTACGTCACTACGATTCTGAGCCGATTTAGCATTTCCCCCTCCAAGGAAGCATGAAATCCCTTGAGATTTAGATTTAATTAATCATATGACCATTCTGTTCCTCGGTCATTAAGGTTTTACATGTTGCATGATCATATAAAATGCTATCAAAATTGTTCATAATCGGAAAATGCGCCGAACTTTAAGGGCATCAAAAATATGAGAATATCAGGAAAAGGGGGAGCAAATTCACTGGTGATAAGAAAATACGTGAAAGAGTAAGAAATTCGATATTCCTGGTCGGGAGCAAAGCTGCAGAGGGTACGATTGGATTTTAAAATCTCGTGGAAATACTTTTCCTTTTACGCTAAAAAAATCAAGGAAGAATCAATCCCCGAATAGGGTGTAAAATACCCTGCAATATATAAAATCCCTGTTAATGGTCTATTAATCGGAGATGTTAGACGGGTTTCCCTGTCAGGGGTATTAAACCTAATCTTGACTATGATCCTCGTTGGGGGTGCTTTTCAGAAAGTGATATTGCGCTTGGAGGTGTCTAGTGTGACTTTAGCTTCTGGTTCAGGGGATCGCGAACCTCGAGTATTAAACTCAGCCGAACCCGTACCAACAGCAGCAGCAGCATCAGGAGGGTTCGACATCAGATTTGGAATACCTGCTTCCCATCAGTACTGACAAACGAATCTGTTTCAAGGGATTAAAAACAACAAACGTATACTGTTATTATTAGTAGTAATAGTAGTATTACAGGCTTCCAAGCTATCCTTTCTTCTCCTTTGTCTTTTTTTATGGTACCATGCTCTTACTTTTCCTGCTTTTCCCCAAAATATCCTATATTTTCCTACCCTTTTTCGTTTTTCCTACTTTTAATTCAAATTGATCTAAAATATTTATACAAAGCATTCATGCAGGAGAACTTTTACCAACGAAAACATTACAGAAATACCATTTGTCTTTTGCGAAACTATGAAAATTTTCTAAACCATGGTATTGCGTTTTGTTTGCTTTTAGTTGAAACCAACGTGGCAACATGATGTGTATATGATGTGGGCCATAACCCCATAATGCACACTCTTTCATTAACGTTGTAAATTTTTTCAGAATATATATTGATCATGTACCAACATACATATGTAATTTACTGACGATAACAGATATAGAAATTCATTATGATAATAAGAAATGTAAAACTTCCCTAACATGCTAGCTCTAATAAAATGTCATTTAGTTACAAACAAAATCTATTTACATCATGTTTCATTTAGGAAGTTGCTTAGGAATGAGATTATTCAGACAGAGCTTTTTGATGTAGGCATTAATAACATAAGTCCCATAATGTATCATGCTCTTTCAGAATTCAGACCATCTTTTCTACTCTCTCATATCAATGCCTATTTATGTTTACTTATAGTAATGATATGTGCAATCATCTTTAACTCTTTCTCACTTCACAACACCCCCTCTCTCTCTCTCTCTCTAACTCAATCACTCTTCGGTCTGTGTCTATCACTCTTCTCTTCTCCTTGCTGTACTTCTGCATCACCGTGAACCCCTAATCATGTCTTCTTCGTTTTTCCTTCTTTTTGGCTCAATATAATTGTCAGGGCTCACAAGGCATCAAGCTTTGCTTATCTTGAAACCTTGGCTAGTTCTGTTTAAAAACTGTTTATATTTCTTCATATATGTTTTTTTATGTATACCGATTTGTCTTATGTATTCAGAACTAAATATACAAATGAAATGAATATATCGATTTTCTCGAAAATCAATTATTATTCCCCCCAAAAAATTATGGCAATTATGACAACACTATATTATAACTACTGGGAGGGGGCACAACACCAGAACTCCCTTCATAAACACATGTATGTATAAATTAGGAGATAAACATGTAGCCTATTCTCTCCTGAAAAGTAAACCTCTCGCTCTTCACCCATACAACAATGATGGAAAAAACTAAATGACAACAATACCTTCGGAAAAATGCTAAATCGCTTTTGTTACTTGCACTTTGTGTCAAAACTAGTATATCCGCATCAAAATAATGAAACATTTCTCACTAATATCGCTTCCTTACATTTTGATATCCTAAGACTTAAGGCTACATGCATATAATATATAGTCATCCACCCCCGACCCTACCCACCTCCGGATATCACTATATGTCAGTAACAGCGACTTTACATCTGGCCAGCAAGTAGGTCGTATGTACTGTACTTCATTTCAAATGTTATAGGACTTACTGAGAAGATGGTTGGGTAACAGATGTCAGCTGTCACTTTTCTTAGGAGAGTGGGCAAATGTTTAAAAAAACGTTCCTCGTGACCATTGTGTAATTTTTTTGCGGTGTTGGCGACGTATGGATTTTTGTCGGACACGGACACATTTATTTCCGAAAAATCAAGACAAGGGCAATTTTTGTAGCTTCTTGAAATTGAGGGGGAAAAGGTAGACACATTAATTAAAAACAGGTAGACCTATAGCAGAACAGTATAATGAGAGAGGGAGAGGGAGGTGAAAGGGTAAAAACAAAGACAAAGACTGATAAAGAGAGGTAAACAAAAAGATAGACAGAGATAGATACAGACAGAACTAGACATATAATACTTGTTAATAACAAGTATAGGTGGGCTGTTCCAAGTACATGCCACACATGTTTAGGGACATACTAAGTAGTTAAGATAACATTGGCATGATTTGACCTTATTTTTTTCGAAATAATCCTCTTATTCAAGTCTATTAGTGTGCCAAATTTCTAGTCTACCGGTATACGATGCATGGTTTTAGAGAAACCATGTACAGTATATTTGACCTTTGACCCTCAAATCTAAATATCAAAATGAAATATGCATTTTCTAGATTTTGTTTTTTATAAGAAATCATATCTCGGACTCATACTCTATCCAACTATGAATCAAAAATTAATACACGACAAGGACTCAGATTTCCCATAAGGTTGTACTCAAACGATTGACATATTTCTCCCATAGATATAACACGCAAAATTAGGCATTTTATTACATTGTTTGTGATAGTATATGATAATATGTTATAATAGTCGAAGAAGATCATAAAATCAAATTCAAAACGACGGCAAAAAAAAAAAAAAAAAATTGACCCACCAGGAATCGAACTTGGGTCGCCGGAATGGGAGGCAAGTGCTATGACCACTATACCAAAATAATCCACATAGACATTACACGTGAACGGAAAATGGAATTCTCAAATCCCACTTTGCAAGTGAAATATGAGCATGATCCCGGCATCTGATCGAAAAATAAAGGGCACACTTGTGATAGCTTATTGTCTCAGCTACAACATATCGAAGCTGGCAGAAAACAAGCAAAAACGACGAGATATTGCTCAAAAAGACTGGAATGTAGAATCCAGTTTTCAGAAAAAGTCATGTCCCATAGAGAATACACGCAAAATGTGAAAAATTGACATGCCTCCTTTAATCGCAAAAATACGCCATGATGCCTTTGTCAAAATGAAAAATCGTGAAGACTGCATTTGTAGAACATTGTCTCAGCTAGAACATATCAAAATTTGGAAGAAAATCAATCAATATTTACAGAGATACAATCAATTTTCCAAAAATATGCTGACGTCATAATATGCAAATTGAAATTTTGAGTTCGGAGGCCATTATGATGACGTCATGAGTTAATTGAGGGTCAAATGAGACATGAAATCATATCTCCGACTCATAATCTATCCAAATATGAAAAAAATTGGGAGTTCCCATCCATTCTGAAGAGTTACAATGAATTTTGTATAGGCATGTTTTTGCCCATATATGCTATGTATTACAAGAGCTCGCGCGCACGGACATGTTTCTTGAACGGACGCTCATTGCGTTATTAATGGTCAAAAAAGGTGAACAAGGTATCAAAATGCTTAGAAAAATGTGCCAAATATGATGACAAAGAAAATTTGGCGATTCTATGTTGCAAAAGGCCAGTACGCACGAAAACGCACGCGCATGCGCGTGTGCGCGTTTTTTTGCGAAATGCTTAAAATGACCTGAAACGTATTCAAAATGAATTTGAGACGATTTGGAGCACTTTTTAATTTTGCGCGCGCGCTTACGCGCGGACGTACGCATGCGCGCGCGTTTTGACCTGAAATTGACCGGACGGATATTGACCTTGATCATGATAAATATGAATGAGAAACGACTTTTCGTTATGAAGATATGATCATGAGTAGATTTTCAGAAAATTTTACAAAATGGCGCCTAGATGACGTCATCAGTCAAGGTCAAGGTTGAAAACGTTATTTTGATTTTTCCATATGCCTATACATATGTATGCCAAATTTCAAGGCATTTGATTTAGCCATTTTCAAGTTATCTTGCTAACAAAAAAGTGATTGGAAATAAGAAAAATAAATAAATAATAATAATAATAAATAAATAAAGGCAATTCTAACGAAAACATGAGGTGGTCTGTATTATATACAGCCCACCTGATTAATGGGAACGAGCGGGGACAGGGAGTGACAAACAGAGATGAAGCAAGACATAAAACAGGGATCCCAGTTTTCAGGCCATGGCCCAATTTCAGGCACTGGCACCACCCCATTTCTAGGCATTCTATTGTACAGTACATACAGGACGCGAACATTTCTCAGTCTCTTTTCAGGCTCATTGGATGAAATCATCGGGTATCCCTACATAGAAGGAGAGGACTCACCTAAACCGGAGCCGGGGCTGCTGGTAAGAGGGCTAACAGCGCCTATGGGCGGGCTAGAAGCCATTCGTCCAATTGGTGGACTCTTGACTTTCTGCTTGACGGGTGTGGTTGGGACGGAGCGTCGCCTCCGATTAATCATTTCAAGCCTGGTCTTGCATCTGTCCCTGGCGTTCTTGATGGTCTCTCGATTTAATTTGGGTACCTTGGTGTAGATGCGGAAGGTGACGTCTAGCAGTCGCTGCGGCAGGTCGGCTGGGAGCTGGTCAAAGATGAGCGATGCAACGATCAGTATGATTATTTTTAATTCTATTAACCCAAGTGCTGCTTTCATCATACATGTTATTAATCTTATTGATGACTAATAAACTCTTGAACCATAACCCTCGCATATGCCTATACAGGGTCTATGGTTAAACAATAATACAGCACCTTTATCAGGACCTTTTGAAGTATCAATGCTACCCAGTTTTATTGGTCTAAATATTTGTGGTCCTATGGTTACTGTATCCCGACCTTTATTTTAAGGCTCTTTGATATGGAATCCTTCTCGAACATTGTTTTGTCTGGAGACCATTTACTACAAAGATACATGGAATTAATATAATTGCTGCCCAGTTTTTAAGTTTTTGTCAGATTTGTAAAATATTTTTATTTCAGAAGTTTCTTCATTGCAAAGATCTTTTAGATTTGACAGTAAATGGTTCTTTGATCGAAAATCTGAAGGGTGGTTATTTCGATGTTAGTGGCGTCGATATTTTGCTTTGTCCATGTTTTTGTGAGAGCAGCAAAAAGGGTTGCTGTGGTCGCACTGTTCTTGTATGAACAGCATTGTCATGGGGGAATCTTGTTAGTCTAGAGATTTGTGTGCAGATTAATCCATCAAACTTACCATCAGACTTAAGTACATTCTCACGACAAAACATTTTGGAAAAGCGAACTTTTGAAATCCCTTGGTTCATATGGCTTGTTCAGATGCAGCGGTAAACCGCGGTGGGTTCTTTATGGTGGCGTAAAGCGCCATACGCTTCAATGTCTTATCTCATAACACACAGCTAAGCGAAAACGCATTGGACCTTTGTTGTGCGCGGTTGCCGTTCATTTACACGTAAAAAATAAAAACCGTGGTTTTTTATGGCAATTTACCGTGTCATATGTGAACGAGCCTTTAGAAGAATTCATCCTAGAGTGATACGTATAACGGTCCGCTAGTGCTGGTCGATGTTTTTTTTTTCTATTCTGAAGGTTAGTTATTCGACAGTTTGGTAGATCGAAGGATCGGAGATTATAATAATAGTAATAATAATAGTATCAGAAATAATGATAATAGTAATAACAATGATAATAATAATATTAGCATTGATGATAATAATGATGTCGATAAAAATAATAATGATTATAATAGTAACAACAATAATAATAGTAATAATAATTATGATGAGGACAACGATGATAATGATTATGATTATGATAATGGTTATAATAATTATAATAATAATTATAATAATAATAATCATAAATTGGTTTATCCAGGAAATCCTCAACAGCATCAATGCTGTTCTTCCTGAGGGCCCTGCGATTAATATTTCCCCAGCGATTACCGGTTATCCATTAACACATGGGTGGAGAGTGATAAAGGTGGAATAAAGGGCAAGTCCACTCCAAAAATAACTTACTTTCAATAGAAGCAGAAAAATCAGACAAACCAATCAAAAGAAGTTTGAGCAAAAGCGGACAACTAATAAGAAAGTTATGAATTTGTAATGACATGAACAACTTTGAAAATTACAAGACACTTTGGCAACTCACTCATAAGTCTGTGACGTCATTGCCTCACTATCCACTAGTTGTTTTCTTTATATTGATAATATAAATTTCCCATTTCCCCCTAAGAATCTTATTTCCTAACACCAGCATCCAAGTTATATATAGTAATATGTTTTTGTGTGGATGCACTCATATAGAGTAATTTTTTTCAGTTAAATCATGAAAAATGTGAATTTTGATAAACTACTTATATTTAAAAAAAATAATTATGAATATACAATATTCAGAAAATAGTATCAATTTTTCAAAGTGCATAAAAGATTTTGTGAAATGTCATGCACGCAATATGATACAAATCATATAACCTGGGCAAACGCATGGGGAAATCAAGTTTTGGGGGATAAAAAGGGAAATTAATGGGATAAAAATACATAAAGCAATTGATAAATAGTGAGGCAATGAAGTCACAAACTGATAACCAAATGGGCAATTTGTGTAGTGATTTCCATTGTTCCGTAGTTTTTCATACTTTTTCAAAAATTCATAACTTCCTTAATAGTTATCCACTTTTGCTACAATTTTTTTTTGCTCCGGTTCTGTTGTTTTTCTGCATCTATTAAAAACAAACTATTTTTGCAGTGGACTTAGCTTTCAATCTCTTGCCAAAGGATGTTAGTGCCGGGCTGGGATTCAAACCCTCAACCCTGGAATTGAGATTCAAGTGAATGAACCACTATACCATGATACCTCCAGTACCTGCAATCCCGGTGGGGTCACTCAATGTGACTTCCGGACCGCATGACCGTTACCAAAATCGCGGGAAAAGGGGTCAATTTCAAGCAATGTCCGCGGACAAAATATTCCTCGAAATATAGAAAATAGGGATGCACAGGTGTCCTCGAAATTGATAAATAGGGGTCAGGAAAAAGGAAAAGAGAAAACCGGGAAGAAAAATTCTCGGAGCCGAGTCTTGTCCTTGAAATATGGTAAAATAGGGGTAAATTTGCGAAAGTGTCCTTACAATTCTGACCGCAAAAGGGGGTTATTTGCATTTGTGGTAACGGTCATACGTGTCACCCTCTGCGGGGGAGTGACCCCACCGGGCCTGCAATACTGGGACGGCGGAGCGTCTTTCAAAGTGGGGAGGGGGAGGGGGTTACCAACAAAAAACGGCACTTTCTGGAAAAGCGGACACCTACAAAGGGAAACCTCAAAGCGAAAATATACCATTGTATACATTGGTAGGCCTGTATTCCCCAATATTGTGATTACATTATCAGGGATGGTTTCATTATTTGTTTCTCTCTTTACATGGATCAAGATACTGCTTAAGCATCATACTTTGCAGTAGCAAAAAAAAACAATTATGATTTGTGAGGTTGCAGTGCGAAAAGTTACATCTTATAAGTAGGAAAAACAATCCTAATCATAAAAGACAGACCAGATCTTAAATAAGAAACGAAATTATAATAACTTAAGATGCGAGCGAGCGTAGCGAGCGAGCTTTTGATGAAATTTAAGAAAAAGTTGCTCTTAGTTACTTTAAATTAGGAGCACATTTTATGGTGAAAGGAAAAGGGGGCACATATCCAAAGTTAAAAGCACGTGCCAAATTAAAAATCGGAATTATCAGAGGTGAAAATAGGGCACTACTCGCACCTGATAAGGGGCACTCATTACAAGGGAAAAGGGGCGATTATCAGAAGGAAAATGGCACTAATTAGAAAGGATAGGGGCATGTGTCTACATAATACGGGTACCTATCAGAGATATACAAAAAAGGGGCAGTTAAAGGGGGAACCTATCAAATTTTAATAAGGGCACTCACCAAAGATGAAAAAAGGCACTTAAAACTTTCAAAATAAAAGGGACACCTCTTAGATTTGAAAAGAGGCAATTACAAGGTGAATATTAAAGGGTATAAAAGGTGAAGGGGCACTTGTCAGAGGTGGTAAGGGGCATATCTTTTACATGAAAAGGTGTACTCATTTGAGATGAATGGGGGCGCTTGTGAGAATGAAAAAGGACACTTATTACAAAGGACAATGGGCACTTGTCGAAAAAAGGGGCACCTGTGCGATTTTGATAGAGGCATTTATCAGACGTGTGAGAAGGGGCATTTATGAGAAAGGGAAGTGGCTCTCATTAAAAAAGATAAGGGGCATTCATCAGAAGGAAAACGGGCACTTATTAGAATGACAAGGGGGCACGTGTCAAAATAAAAGAGGGCATTTATGACAGGTGAGAAGGGGCACTCATCAAAGATGAAATGGGGCACTTATCAGAAGGGGAAGGTGCACTTATTACAAAAGAAAAGGGCACTTGTGAAAGTAAACTGGGTACCTCTCAGATTTGAATAGGGGCAATTTGTGGAGGGGGCACTTATCAGAGGTGGTAAAAGGCACTTATAAGAATGTTGAACGGACACCTATTAGAAATAAAAAGGGGCACTTATGTGACGTAAAAGGGGGCATCTTTCCTATGTAAAAGGGGGCACTTTAGAAGTACTTGAAAAAGTGAGAGGGCACGGCTCCACCGCCTCTGCTTCAATAGATATAAGATAGCATGCTTCTTATCTCTAAGAGTGCCGAGCTGAGATTCAAACCCTAAACCCTGGGATTGAGAGTCAAGTGAATAAAACACTATACCAAGACACCTCCCCGTGGATAGTCGGTAAGTTTTTATAGGTTTGTATAGTTTGCATATTGGGTCATTTCTGAGTACACTGACCTTGTCCTCTGGTAAGAGCTCGGCATCAAATTTACCATCACTTGATTTCTTGTAGAACGGGATATCGAGGAGAGGGTTTCTGTCTCCACTTCCGTAGTCAAAGTGTGATACCTATTAGTAATTGAGAAAAAAGAGAATGTTTGGAAATAATCGGAATAAGCAAAATAATTGTTTATTATTTTATGTTACATATTTGTATTTATTTAAGCCAACAAGCATTGTGTTTGGAGATGTTGTCATAGAAGAAAAATAGTATTAAATGTTGTTGTTTTTTCCTCTGCAATTCCCTATTTTTGGTCGCTAAAATTCTTTGAGGTTGATTTATAATCGATGGTGTCGCTAGAACCACTTGAAATTCTAAAGAATTTAGAACAAAAACAACAAAATTGGGACAAGCATGCGTCCTACCAGATTATGAAATATGCAGTGACCTGACCTTTTTCCTTAAGGGGGGGGGGGCACTCGTCTTTCCGATAGCATATAATTTCGAAACACAAACTTGCCATATTAGGAGGTTCATAATTCCTAACATTTGTTACATTACTCTGAAGGTTCCTTTATCTGAAGGTTAAGAATTCCGAAAATGAAGTAGGGTTTATTATATTACAAAGGTCCATAATTCCAAATATTAGATAAGGTTCATAATCCGGAAAATGAAATACAATTCATAAGTCTAAATATGACAAAGAGATCATTATTCCGAACGTTCAAAATTTGAAGAAAAAAAATATGTAAGGATCCATATTTCATTTCAAGAATTCTTTAGATTAAATTTTTAGAATAACGAACCTTCGGAATAACAACATGTAACTGTTCCCATATAAAAATGCTACAAGTAGTAATACCTCGACTTCGATATTGCGAGCTCGCCATATCTCACTTGAAGAGGAGGACGAAGGTGATGAGAGTTCGTCAAAATCATTTACGATCAATCGCTTAATCACAGCTGGATCCATTGTATTCATCTTTAAGTAGAACAAAAATTATCGTGATATGCATTTATATATATATATATATTCTCCTATATTCTATATTCACTCTGCATCTCGTTGGACTTGTTCCTCTGAACACTTTATATATTATATATATATATATATATATATATATAAAATATAAATAATAATAAAAACCACTGAAATAATTATATAGAAATAATTATATATATATATATAATATATAAAGTGTTCAGAGGAACATGTCAGAGTTCAGAATTCTCGCACTTTTATATATATATATATATATGTATATGTACATATATGTATTATGTATATATGTATGTGTGTGTGTGCGCGCGCGTGTGTGTGTGTGTGTGTGGGTGTGTGGGTGTGTATGTAAATGTAGAAATATGCCATGCATCACCCCCAAATTACCATGGAACTTTTTCTATAGCCTTTTTTATGTGTGACTGGTCTACTAATTATTGTTATTTTTTATTATCATTGATATCATTATTACTATTATTATTATTATTATTATCATCATTAT
This sequence comes from Mesocentrotus franciscanus, assembly GCA_037976565.1. Classification (NCBI taxonomy): domain Eukaryota; kingdom Metazoa; phylum Echinodermata; class Echinoidea; order Camarodonta; family Strongylocentrotidae; genus Mesocentrotus; species Mesocentrotus franciscanus. The sequence goes on from CP137676.1 coordinate 27,139,200, forward strand.
CGTTATTTTAGTACTATTAATATCCTATTATTATTATTGTTGGTGTTGTTGTTTTAATATTATCATCATTATTGTCATCACCATTATCATTTTTTGTTAATGTGATCATATAACTTTTAATAATAAGATCATTATCACCATTTATCATTATTATTAATATTATTATTATTATTTTACTACAACTACTACTACAACTGCCATCATTCCTGCTACTACTGCGGATGTCATTACTATCATTTTCATTAAATTTAGGCTTTTCTACTGACGCTACTTCAGATTTACGTATACTGCCATCTGTTGCTAACAATGTCTCGATGTGTCCACAGCCATGTCCCACAATGCATTACCAACTGATGACGCGCTTGATAATGTACGGAAACCGAAATCGTTCTATGAACGCCTTCACTGAGATATGGCGCAATTGGAAATACATTACAGCAGTGGTACTCATGTCGGTAAAATACCCTGCCTTTAAATCATTTTATACTTGAAAAACGTCAAATACCTCTTCGTTGGCATGCTGGCATTCCGCAATGCACTGGTAGAGTTCTCTCTTGTGTATCCGGTCTATGATCTCCCGTGCCTTCACCATTCCTGGTTCTTGAGATCGTGATCGCATGATCTCGTTAACAATGGTGTCATTGACTTGACAGAAGGCCTCGGGGTCCTTCACAGACTCCAATAAGTTGTACTCCTTTCTGGAACAGTTTCATGTGCAAATGCAAAACAAAGTTATGAAAGTTAGGGTATAGGAGGCAGCCTGTTAGAATTCCAGTTAACCAGTCAATTACATGATCACATTCTACCCACATTGAACGACTGCAGCATTTTTCCATTTACTCTTTTTTACATTCATAACACGGAATTACATGAATGTATAAATAAAAACACAAGGAATGCAGCTGTTCTGATTTGTAAAGAAAACTTACCCGCCTTCACCAACGAATATGAGATGATCAGCTGCTTCTTGGAAAGCGTCCTTCAGCCTACAAAAATATTTTGAATAAGGCTTTGTGATATGTGTATATATATATATATTTATTTATATATGAACTAGTAAGACAGTATATATATATATATATATATATATATATATATATATATATAAATATATATATACAAAACAAATAACTTTTACAGGTTTAGACGTATTTCCTCAGATAGTGAATTCAAAATTACAAATTATAAACAAGTGCAACAAACTATATACAAACAATGCGTGCAAGAGCATTGCGCTAAAATGACGCGTTGCTTGGCAACGGAATTATCATATTATGTATTAATTGTTACATCATAGTCAAAATAGTATCATAACAATGTCTTTCTACATTTGTACTTCATTATACACGTAACGTAATGTATTTTTTGTTATATCAGCGATGATGCTTCGAAAATTTAAGGACAGAAATGTACATAATTAATGATAACGATAGAGAAATAAGGCAACAACAAGCCATCAGCACCATAAGAGCAGAAGATCTTCAGGAAGAGATTTAAAATAAAAAAGGAGCACCTGCCACGAGACCAATGAAAGAGAATGGTTGAGGTTCAGCGACGCTATAACGAGCAGATCGTTTAAAGCGTGACAGAGGAAGCGAGAGTGGAGGCTAAAAACAGCCAATCCCATCACTGATCCCAAAAGCAAGTAACTACATCAACCCCGTCAACGGCCAATAATGGTCACAGATCTTCAGCACCTCAAAATTCCTTCATCTAACACCATCGCAGCCAAAACAGCAAGTTTGACATCTATCGTCCCAAAAATCAGCAGAGAAAAGTTTCCAGTAACAACGGGGAGGAACCGACACTCGCCAAACAATCCAGCCGAAAAATCCCAGAAATCTCAGCGACTGGCACGTATCACGACGTAAGGGAAAGTGGAACAACAACGATTGGCAGACTCTAAAATATCCGACATCCATCACGACTACATCAATCACCGTCGATCATAATTATGCTTAAGTCAAAGTCCTAAGTCCAAAGACAAAGTCCAAATATACCACTCTTTAAACAGATGAAAATCTTGCCTTTATACGATTTGAATACATTCAATACTCTCACTTTTATGTACTCTAAAAACTCATAAATCTGTCCCCGATAAGTATTATAATATGTTTATTCAAAATTCAAGTGTTCATTCATATGCCACTCGTCAAAAAGGGCATTTTCATCAACCCCAAGTTAGACTTACTTCTTTACTTAATTCAGTTAATGTTGCTTGCGTAAAGAAATAGAACCAATTACCAACTTCTATCAAATTAAGTTCAACTTTAACTGTTTTAAAAAGCTTCGTCGCAAATACCTATTAAAATAATTGTGACAATACAGACATTACAATTTAAAGTTTACAAAAATCTAATGTTTTTATATTAATAACTTTTTACAAACACTTTCGTGTAGGTTTGTGTGTAAGTAGTATTTTGAATATGTGTGCGTGTGTTTGTGTTTTTGAGTGTGTGGGTATGGTGACTGAATCTTATTTAATTTAATTTGTTTGATGTGGGGCTCTATTTATAAGCGATTTGCCTTTTTGTGGCCCTGACCATCAAATTGCTTTGTATCTCTATTTTCTTTTATATGTTATGCTTTTACATGTATATAGTTCAACAGAAGACAGAAAATCCTCTTTAAACTGATAACATCTTTATTATGATTTTCAACGCATGGAATGAGCAGTACATCAGAATAAGTACATCAGAAAAAAGAGAAAAATTGCAAAATGCACAGCACTCATCCCTCTTTGACATAAGACAGTGTGGTTTTTTGTAAATGATTGTAGAGCTGCTTTTCCCCCGAAGTATCGAATCTTACCAGACATGTCATTATAGTGCATGAATTTAATTTTCAGATTCTTTACAATTTGGCATTCATGGATGATCAGTTTGGAACAATAGCCATACAGTCATTTAAATAATAACACCAGTGCTTACCAGTGCATTTTGCAACTTTTCTCCATTGCCCCTGTCCCTTACTCTGATGTACTGCTCATTCTATATATGGATGGAAAATCATAACAAAAAACATGTTTTAAAAACTCAAACTTGAGTATCCCATCATTTTTTTGAGGGGTTAATAAAAAATATGTATCGTGCTAGAAAGAAAATTTCAATTAGAGTAATAGTGAGTTCGGATTATTGTCCATATAACACCATCATCCTCATGAACTGAAATTATATGTATCCATGCAGTGTTTTTGTATATACAAAAAAAATAGTGCATGTACATTTTTAGCTTCAATGGAATCGTATAATGCGTAATTTATTCAATTCAAATCAAATCAAGTGAAAATCAAATTTTCTCTGATTACATGATGGTGATGATCTTGCTAACCCTATGCTGGTAAGATGTATAGTGAAGACGGCGTCTTGTGAGAAACATATGGTTCAGATCACTTGCTACCTAAAAAAATGAAGAAGATAAAGATTAATTTCAAAATAAGGACAATATAAATTTATTCAATTAACCATACTTTGAATACGAAGTAACGCAATGTAGTAATATTGTTATGGTTAGGTTTTGTAGGGTGAGGTCTGCTACAGGGCTAGGATTCGGAAATAGGGATACCCCTAGCCTAAGCCCTTACAGATAAAGTTTTGATGCTTGTTAGAGAATAACCCATAGTCATGATAATATACCTAAACTGGTACAATAGGCAGCACTCTTGGGGGTTCAGATTCACTTCTTGAATCTAACACTCTTTATATGGTGAACATTTGAACCTATTATGGTTTGATGTTGCAAACTTAGTCGTCATGTTTCAACTCGGATGCAATCTCATACGTTTTTGAGACTCAAACTTGCACCCTAGTTTCAAGGTTCTTCTATTTATACCGTTTCCATGGTTTGGGGTGGAGATTTAAACCTGTATTTTAATTTGAGTGTATACCTTGTCTCTAAAGCAGAGTTCTCCCCTGGTCTTACTGCCTCGCTTCACATCAAAAACCTTCACGAAGGGCAGAATACGATGGAAGTCGAATGCAGACTTCATGCCTAGGTAGTGGGTGTCCCGGGCAAAATAGTCCCATTTGTCCACGTCCACCCCGTTTACACTGTTGTTCACTATCTGATAGAGGCAGAACTTGTTCTCACGAAGCTGATTCATTTTTAAGGATATTGTGAGAGAAGGTTACAGAAGGTAGGCAGTGACTCAGAGAGAGGGAGAGAGAGTTAGACAGACAGAGAGACGGAGAAAGGCAGACCGAGTATGTAAGAGAAAGAGACAGGGAGAGACAGACAGAGTGTGGGAAAGAGACGTACATACAGCCGGGTATGGAGAGAGAGTGTATGTGGGGGAGTGCAACGTGGGGGGGAGAGAAGAGAGATGAAACAAAAAAGAATTATTATTGTCTTGTTCTGTTGTCTTATGTTTTGTTCACCTAATCTCACGTGATATTACCCTGCAATTTCTTTCGCTGTTCATGAATAACATTTCTTATTGTTTTAATCACTCATTTCCCTTTTTTTTTTGTAGAATTTCTGAATAGGTATATTACTTATGAAGATTATAAAGAATTAGAAAAATTCTCGAAAAGGTCCCTGTCTTCGACTAAACACACACACGCACACATTCCCATACACACCAACACACATACCCACGCACATGCAAAGTCATCCAAAATACTGAAATTTCCGAGTAAAAATGATTTTCAAATCTATACTAAACCAACACAAGTAGGCAAACGGTAATCACACGACTTCCAAGAGACTTGGACATCTCAAGCCCCCCCCCCCACCCTTTCTCTCTCTCGCGCGCGCTCTCTCTCTCTCTCTCTTTCTTTTGATGGTCTCATTCATACCATTTCTTCATCCTCTTTGACACCCAGAATAAGCTGACAGATGAAGTCGATATCTTTGGCGTAGATATTGTGTTCTTCGAGCTTCTTCTCTAGGCTGTTATGCTTAATGAGATATTTGAACATGATGACTGACTGCTTCTCATGCTGCAAAGATCATGGAGATAATGATAGACTTGGGTTATTATTAAACACATATGCATAGGAGTAAAGAACACCGGATCGCAAAGACTTTCGAGAAAAAAATCAACTTAAGGCAATTGCAATAGCCTTGCCCATCTCATATAAAAATGGGCGAACATTATATCGACGTTTTATGTAATACGAACACCACTAGTGTGGGATGTACAATAAGATATTGAAATTGCTTTGGAATAGATTTTTTTTGAAAGTTTTTGCGATCATGTTGAGGGCAGAATAATTTGCAAAGAGGGAGATATCCCCTGCCCGAATATCAGTTTTCAATGCGCTAATTTTGCGAGCGAACGAGCACAAGTTTGACACTTTCTTTAGAGAAATCTAATATTGTCTTGAAGATACAAATTTGATATAAATATTATGAATAGACCAAGTTGCTGATGAATATAGATTCTTTTTTCTTCGTATGTTTTGACTTAATTTATAATTTTACGATAATTTCACCTAGCCATTCCTTATGATTTTGCCGACCAGTTACATGCTTTTAAATACTCACATTGCATCACAAAAGAATATTCTTCTATACTGTGTATACATATAATGAACGCCAAATATTGAAATATCAAGTTTTTCTAAATGTCACCCCCTCCCCCTGTCCCCCTGATATGCTGACCCTGAAATAACTGTGAAACCAAGAAACGGATTAATCCTATGACAAGTGTAACTTCGTCTGATATGCATTTACTCCTAATAACAAAGATGGATAGTCGCCTCTGAATACGAATGTTTGGTTTGTTTGACCTGAGTGCTAAGAAAGAATGTGTATGCTTGTAAGCAATTAACAAGGGGACCGATGGTCAAAATTCCTCTCCGAGTTACTTGGTAATGAGGATTAAAGCCTTACTAAAGGGCACTGGCTCATCGATTTGGTTTCGAACGCGGGACTCCCGGTTACGAGACTACTGCTCTACCAGTGAGCCATCGTGTCTGTAATGTATTCAACTCACTTTCCATTTCTTTCCATCCTTGTCTGGTGGTACGATGTCTTCAAAGGCATGCGAGAAGGGACCGTGTCCGAGGTCATGGCAGAGACCGGCGATCTCAACACAAGCGACCTCAGTGTTCTGAATAGGGACGCTGCTGTTACGATCATTCTGTTGAAGCATTGAGGCCAGTTTGCCCCCCAAGTGGCTGACACTGCATTGAAAATGAAAAGTAATATAGTCTGAAATGATGATAGTTTGTTAATGTTCATTTATTATTGTTTTGTAGGACAGCTCCTGGCAAGTAGACGGGCATTTACTGTCATAGAGACTGACAGTTGGTTTCATTCGGAATAAAGTACAAGAACACACAATCAAGGATTTCATAAACTTCAGGTCGGAAAAACACAAGAAATATTTTTTCTTCTTGTCTTTATAAACGCAGATTTCGTATTATTTTTCTTCTAAGTGAATTTGTCTTGACAGGATCCAGTATCATGTCGCATGTTCTCTCATGACCTAGAAATTAAACTTGACAATATCCTGTTATACGAGTCATGCTCCGGCGATAATTTATCCGCGTGGATCTCCTACACTAGCCGAATTCTTAACTTTAACTCTATCCCCAACACTATGCCCAACACTAACCCTTTGCCCCGTATCTTACCTAAAACCCAATTGCAACCATACTTTTGACGAAAGAAAGCTCGGACCAGTTTTTCAGTGCTTTATATGATCTTTTAGAGATTTTGCAATTTTTTTATATTCATTATATAACTAATACCGAGGGGAAAGTTTTGTTGTAAGAATGGAAACCTTATAAAAGAATAAAGATAAGTTGTGGTAGAATCTGCTGGTCAATCTTCATGGTATCGTGGTTAAACCAAAGGCCAGTATCATAGCTGGAACTGGAGACAATTTCTTAAAACTGTGCAATAGAGGCCATGTATAGTTCGAAGTGAGTATTGGTCTTCTATTCGTTTGTTGATTTACAACCCTACTCCGGCTACTTGATAATTTTTTTCCCGTTTCCATTTCTACCATACCCAATAACCCTTAAATCTCTCAGTATGAAAACTTAACGTACCCTATTGAGTGTTCAAATCTGGTATGGACGGCGCTTGGGAACACATAACAGGTACAGCCAAGCTGCTTGATGAATCGTAGTCTCTGAAACTCTGGTGTATCGATGATTATCTGGCAATGCTTCGGCATCTGAACACTGCTATGAATGGGGTCATTGAAAACCTGTATTGAGAAAGAGAAAGTAACTGAATTCCGGAACCTTCAATCGGGAAAAATTTAAACCTAGCTTCCATTTTGTGTACTGATGGTTAATTTTTACATGACATCATGTGCAGGCTGGGCGTTGGCTTTAACATTCTAAAGGGGGCCATAGGGCCTACACACAAGCAAAGTACGCCGACGTTCCATTGGGCATCTTGTTTTAATGTCCCAACTTCTGTGGCAAATTCATCTCTACCGTTGAATGAATCATTGAAGGCGATAGATAAACGTATACATAGAAATGAATTTCCCTAAACACTGAATTAGTTCACAGTTATATAATAATAAGTGTGGGTTTGGTGAGTGGGTCTGCTTTTGTTTGGTAGGCGGAGCATATTACTAGAGTTGATAGTGTTTTGAATATTGTATTAACAAGTTAAAGAATTAATTAATCAATCAATTAGTTATTTTCTCTTTTGTGTATTATATAATAAATTGTACCCCTCTGTAGAACATGTGAGCAGGGCGATCTGTCTGTAACATTAACACTAGTTTGTTATTTGTGTTATATTTTTTTATTCAAATGAAAATAAATGCGATTGAGCGTAACGACCGAGAAAGAAACAATTATATTTTGGAATGCTGACACTTAGTATTCCCTGCCCTCTCTTAGGATCGCTGCTTCTATCATGTGAATATCAGTTAGAAGTATCAATTTATATAGCAAATGATAAAGTACTTACCAACTGAGATAATGTAACAAAAACGAAGTATAGTGCTTACACAATACTTGATTACAATTCTACACTAAAGAAAGAAGAAAATGTACTACATTGTAATAATAATGTCTTAAGAAAAACAATAATTTAAGGACAATAAATTGCTTAGATTTATCAAGTTATTAGAGAATAGACTTCACTGTTGACATACACCATAGCCACTTGGTAGACAAGCTGGCAAATAGCCAAAATGTTTATGGCAAAAATTATCCAACGGAAGGCACAAACTCAGTGTTCAGGTTTTCCCGAACAACAAAGTCTTCTCCAAAATAAAATTACATGTTTGTTTAAGGTGTGTGTTGTCATGGGGAGAAAATGTTAATTAAACAAGGTCTGTTTCGGTTTAAATATAGAGGTATCGCAATCTAGTGGATATGTGACCGGACTGTGGATCACATGATTCGCGGCATTAATGTCATACTATCCGCCCAGGTGTAGAAAATGGGTACCTAGAAGGAATTTATTAGTTTAATCCATTGAGCGCCTAAGGGCAGCTGGGCTAAGGTCAAGGTTATATTGTTAGGCACATAGAAACACTGTACATACACTGTATGGGAATAGTTAACATATTGTAACGGCGGCTTATATTTGTCGATAATTGGGCAGAATATATTCCTTATTCTGTGGAAGTCCCAAAATAAAACCCCGCTATATGTTGAAGTTTAGTTGTCTGGGATGGCCGGTAGTCAGGGAGAATAAACACACGTGAGGCGGGAATTACAGTTGAGGAGTTTATTATACTGCAAACTCAAACACATTTACAAGGATGGATGAGAGAGAATGTCTTGCAATATCAGATAGGCAAAATAGTGGAGCAGGCATTATAACTGACTGAGAAGATAGACTAACATGACTGGAGACCATTTCTGAACTGGTTGGCTCTTCAAACACTAGCTGTTGTGACAGGCTTGTCACCTAAATGACACAATTTACTCTCGACAGCTCACAAGTCTCACTCTTAACTGCTAGATTCTCTACTCCTAACTAACTGCCCAAGATCGAATGAAGTCTGTCTTATATACCCCTTTCCAACAAGCCTCCTCTGTTCGAGGGAGATCGAGAGAGAGAGAGAGACCAGTCATGTAGGTCACAAGTATCGCGCTGCGGAGTATTTAGGGAGAAGGGCGTCATTGAGCACATAAACAGAGAGCTCAAAGTCATATTGAGAGAGAGGACACAAGGACAGGAGAAAGTCAAGATGAGAAGCAAGCTGAAAGAGCTGAAGGACAGTGCAAGGTTGAACTGAGAGTTTAGAGCAAACTAGAGCGAAGGGAAAGAACGAGAGCTCTTAAAGTCAGGCAAAGTCAAAGTGAGAAGGGCCAGAGCGAAAGTTCTGAAAGTGAATGCAATGTCAAAGTGAGGAGAGAATAGAGTAGAAAGGGCTGACTTTGTGAAAGTCATAGAAAGAGAAGTGGGAGAGGTCAGGTCCATGGAGAGAATATAAGAAACTTTGTGAAAGTCAGGAAAACAAAGCAAGAAGAGTGAAGAAAGAACTCCGCTGTATGCAAAGCAATTGAGATCGGGCTGGCTGAATTTGTAATTTGCAATAGCGATAGCAAGACATCCTTTACAATAATAATGAATTGTCTTAAAGTAGACTCAAGCATGGAATAAAATATATACATAATATTACCTATATTACATCAATTATCCTAACCAAACTGCGTGACACTATTTACACTTGTTGTTTTGAAAAGTATCGTTATGTCTATATTTTCATTGATGTAGCATACTTTAACCATCATATAGTACCGAAGTGTGACGATATGCTGGCTTGATTGTCAAGGTTGCTGATTCCAAACTAATTTGTGCATAACAATGGTATGTTGATCACATCAGCCCCATCAGCCCTGCTCCAGCCAGTTGCTTGAATGATTTCGCGGTAAACCTCATGCAAATTAAGACGTTAGCACTTCGGTATCTTTAAATACGCTTTAAATTATTCATGTACTTTGCTATTCTTGTAAACCTTTATATTGTAAAGTTTTTCTTCGTGTAAATGCTTTCCTTCTTCTCCTCCCCTTTTTGTTCTCACCTTCTCTCCTTACACTTTCTCTCTCTCTCTTTCTCTGTTTCATTTTTTTAAACGAGTTTTAACAACTCTACATAAAGTACAGGTGTATTTCCATCCCGTGTTTTGTTTTCCTTCCTTTTTTCCTATAGTCGGGAATAAACCCAACCCCAAAAAATGGAACAAATGGTTTTTCAACGGTTTCCTGTGTTGTTGACATCAGGAACAACATAATCAAAATCTACGAAAATCGGACCCCGGAAAGTGTAGCTACTGTAAATAGTAACTTCCTTGCGGTAATCTTTAGAAGACTAGTGGCCATTTTGGACCCTATCTTGGATTTCCAGGTTTCCCGGTGCACATAACCCATTGTAAGTGCGATTCATTTGCCTTAAACATGGTTTGGCAAAGATCATATTTGTGTGTCAAGCTGGACAGCTGTATGAAGCTAAAAACAATAATAGTTTCCTAATGAGGCAATAGGCAAGCATGATTTATGAAAATGTTAAGTCTAAATCAAGTAACTAATTACCTTTGAAAGATCCATCCCGGCCATGAAACGTCTGAATCGTAATTATTAGGCCGACGTGATCAGAAGATGATGTATATCTCGAGTCTACAATAAATGCGAAGTGTACTGGCCCAATCTCATGAAAAGCATAAGATTAGTGGTATTATACAGAAACGATAATGCATTTCGTGCTTACGATAACTCCATGTGCTTTTTTTTGTTAGATCACTAGTTCAACACACGTCTGATATCTCGACTTCGAACAGCGATCGGTAACAGGGCGTGGCTGCTTTACCTCTCCTACTACCAGTACCAGACACGTACTCCGTTGGAATATCACATCGCTCAACTTCTCAGCTCTCAACCGTAAAAGTCACACTCTTTTCCCAAACGCATCACCCTTCTTATTCAATCCAACTACTTTGGTGCGGTCTAAACGAAAAATAGTCTCCTGTGAAATGTTTAGTTCATGAGAATGACATCCTCGTACACAATGTCAAGTACGCATTCATCGTCTACAGATTGACTTATGGGACTGATTCAAGATAGTTCCTCTAAATGCAACTCATTTCTGGGGTTTCCCTTTTTCAATCATGCGAGCGAAGGCATATATATAAATGTGTGAGCGTGCGTGTGTGTGCGTGTGAGCTTGTGTGTGTGCGTGTGCGTGTGTGCGTGTGTGTGTGTGTGTGATTGTGTACTGGTGTGTGTGCGCGTGTGCGTGTGTTTGTGTTGTTCCCTATCGCCCTTTCTTCATCTCCACCCTCTTCCCTATCTCTCTCTCTCTGTCCTTCTTTTCTATCTCGTTATCTCTCTTCTATTTTTTTCTTCTCCATTTCCTACATATTTATATATATATACATGTATATATATATTTATATTTATATTTAGTGTATATATTATGTATGTCTCGCTTATCCCTCTCCACCTTCCCTCACTCGCATCTCCCCATTTCACCTTCTCTCTTCTCTCGCTCTCTCGCTCTCTCTCTCTCTCTCACTCTCTCACTATCTCACTCTCTCTCTCTCTCTCTTTATCCTCTTTTCACTCAACTTCCCCTCTCTGCACCTTTAAAAGATATATAGCCGTATAGTAAATAGAGTTTCATAAATGAAACTACGAACGAAACTGCACGGAACCGGGTAGCTGATGGCATTAGCTGGTAACGGAGGGTCATTTTATATTGTCATACACTAATTCATTCCTCTGTGCCCTTCATCAAAAATTTATCTTTGTAAGACACTTGGGTAAAATTTAAGGGGATATTCAACGGCTCTGATTTGGAAAATGCCTTCACATAAAAAATTCAAACATCACTCATAAATCCCAAATACTGAATAAACACGGAAAGCTGAGAGCACGAATGAATCGCGTTCTCCGGCAGCCCCAAAAAAGGAGGACGGTTCTACAAATCTGTGTGAATAATTTTTTTTTTTTTTTTTTTTTGTCAGGCCTTTTGCCTGTATAATAGGCTAAATAATTATACATGTCCATAATAATACTAATTTTCGTTTGATGGTCATAAATCTTTGGTGGATACATTATTATTTCTATAAAGCTCTCACTCATGAATATAAGCCAGTGACAGTTACTAAGCTAGGAAACTCTACCATGAAATGACATCCGATCGATCTATCGATGTGTGGGTTTTCCCAACACTGACGTTTTGCAATAGAAACATGAAACTCATGTTTGTCGCAGGAAAAAAATAGCTGGCATACTGCCAACATTCTAATGTATGGCCTTAAAGTAACGCGGATTTTCAAGCAATATAGATCTTACAATATCTACTTGATCTCTCATGCTAATTATACACTAGGTTAATAAGACCATGGATTTTCTCTTGGAAGAAGAAGTATCTGAGATAATTTTTACAAATTCAACTACCATATCTACCTACTCTTTCATAATAATGATAACAATAATAATAATGAAAACAATAATAGTAATAAAAACAATAATAATAATACAGTAGGCTTGCGGGTGCACCATGTGAGAGAGAGGGAGGATTGAGGAGTTCTGAAAGAACTCTCGGTATTCTTTTTTGAGGGTGTGTAGTCCTGAAAAGGACTGTCGGTGTAGTCTTGAAAAAGACTGTTGGTTATCTTTCTTTCTTAGCTTATAGTTCTAAGGAGAACTATAGCGCTTAGACAGGATGAGTGGCGGGAGTGGCTCGACGTTTCGAATAGGTTGACTATTCGTCGTCAGGAGATAGAAAGATAACCAACAGTCTTTTTCAAGACTAAACCAACAGTCCTTTTCAGGACTACACACCCTCAAGAAAGAATACCGAGAGTTCTTTTCAGAACTCCTCAATCCTCCCTTTCTCTCACATGGTGCACCCGCAAGCCTACTGTATATCTACATCACCATGCAAGCCGATACTTACAAGCAGCATCTAATAATAATAATAATGATAATAGTAACAGTACCGGTGATGATGACGGTGATGATTGTTATTATTATTATTATTATTATTATTATTATTATTATCATTATCATTATAACTATCATGAATACTATCATTGCTATGATTATGATTATTATTATTATTATTATCACTATTATAATTATTATTATTATTATCATTATTAATGTTTTATCTAGCGCTCAAGGCATCGACAATGTCTCTCAGCGTTTTACAGATATATTATTACCCTGTACACAATCATTCTGCTTTTATTACACCTAAGATCTAAAAAAATCGCTCCTTGATATTCTTTTACCATTCTTCGCTATTAGCCAAATTTTAAAATACTTTTATTTTTGGTGTGTAAAGACCTATTGCATCCGATGTATTGGGGTAAAACTGAACAAAAAATATGACCTTTTCCCCACCTTATTGGCAATTTCGGAGACGATTTGTGCCCCCTTCTCCGTCAAAAATCATGGATCGGTGCCACTGGAGAATATTAGGGACTTTTAGATTTGCACGTCGACGTAGTGGACTGCAACGTGTGCCATTCTTTCAAGGCACTGGCCCGTGCCCGGCAGTGCCTTAAAAGGACGTCACATTACCTTAAAGGATGTCACCGTGGCAGTCCACGTTCTCGTCGTGTAAAATCTAAAAGTCCCTAATAAACCCTGACCCCAGGAATGTTACCAAATAATTTAAATAGTGTATGAGAAAAAATGGGATGTTCTCATGAATGATACCTGAAGAAAAGAAAAATAGAAGATCCCACAAAAATCTAAAGAGTTCGCACACAAATCAAAATAAATGTTCAATGTCCATTGTCTAATGTGGCGCAAACTTTTTGTTGATCTGATAACAAATAATCAAACTTACTTTTCCATTGTGGCGCCCAGCATGCATCTAGGTATGCAACGAACACAAACGGGGCAGAAAGAATACACGTAAATTAGGCCTAAATCCTTAAAGCTTCGAAGTCCAGCCTGGTATTGGCCAAGTATACATAGCAATCAATCATTGAAGAGAAGATTGTCTAGGATTAGAAGATCGCACGTGACCAAACTTATAAGGCAGGTTCGATTCGATTCTGAAACCAATCGATGGATTTAAATGAGGTGTTTGCTTTCTGTTCAATTAGTAATTTCTACGCAACAATATGTACTAAACACTGTAATAATCGTGTTACATCCTCTTCGAATGTAAAGACTGCCCAGTAGCCTACCATTTGAAGAGATGAAGAGAGTGGCGTATAAGGCTTTTCTACTCGGGCGGGGGCGGTGTCATCGTTCTCATTACTGGGTAGTCCAGTTGATGATACCAAGTCTGATTATTCATAAAAGGAACCATTTATTGTTTTATCTTCTTCACCCTACCATGTTATTTCTCTCCAGGAGCCCTCGTATTAATATGGGAAAGGGGGTGTGCCACCTTTGTCGAAACACAACTCGCTGAGATTAAATTTATTGAGGAAGATTAAAATAATGCATTTCTGAAGTGTAAGTGATAGTAATTGTTCCCTTTTGACACCGCAGTCTTCAAAAAAGACTCCCAGCTTCAAATTTCTCACGCATGGGTCAAGAGAGACAGATACAGATAAAATACCTCGATCATATTGGCAGCGGGCCAACGTTTGAACCTTACACCCATCTGTTAAAAACCTATGTAATATAGGTAATTTATTATTTGAAGTCGATTGCTTTTATCATTTAACTATTTATTCTTCAAACAGCAATAAAGAAACCTTTTCGCAATCCATATTTCATCAAAGTTTATCTGTATGTCATGATAAAGCACCGAGTGGAAATTTGCTTCCATAGATTAGTTGAAGATGCGACACATTCAAGTAATACATATAGATCGCCAAAGTACTGAGGAAGTATTTTACACGAGTATGATTTTCCTGTATTGATCACGTTGGCAGACATAATGTAGTTTCTTTTCCGGTAAAAAAAATTGTGAAAGGAGGAAGGAACAGAAACAAACACAAATGACGATGCGGAGAACAACGCAATTGCTAATAAACAGCTGGTTCAAATTCATTTAATCTATGATCTTAGACTTTATACTTACATAATGTAGATGAAGTAGTTAAAGGGATAGTTGAGTTCTTGTTTAAGATCGCAAATGCCTTCAAAGTACATGGTTATTGCTCTTATTCTTATTTATGATATTTGTAGTGCCCTTTTATAACCTAACATTGCTAAGAAGGTAATTTTAGACCCCAAAATGTGTGAATTTAGATTAAATATGATCATACTAATTCAGCTCCACCTAAAATAAAATACGGTGACCGTTAATTAATTAATTAATAATAACAATACACGGGCCGGCTGGTTGTGCGTATTATAACCAACATGAAAAAGCGAACAAAGAGCCAATGTTGGCATTGGCTGGAATAAGACGTATAAGGCGCTATCTCATTTTCAACGGCTGTTTCGAAATAACCGAATATTATTTTGTGGGGCACCACAAATATTAGAAATGGTTATATTTATGGATTTTTCAGCCGTCTCTGAACCGGTTTTGATCAAACAAAGATGACTTTGTCATTTAAATTTTATATTCTTTCAAATTTGACACTCAGTTTTTTTATTATCACGCACACAAAATATTTTGTGTAGCGCCCTCTGCAACAAAACTCAACTATTCCTTTAACATTCACCCCTTGTTATAGTCCCTGAAGCTTTTGGATGGAAAGGGGTAGGATGTTTGTTTATCGTCAGATAAGACCATAAACCACGCAAAAAAATTTGGTTAATTATTCAAAATCTCGAAAATAGGCTATGATGTGAACCCGCACACGCACGCGCACACGCACACACACACGAGCACGCTCACGCACACCCACTCACACACAGTTTGTGTTCATGTGTGCATTCATTGTTACTTTCGCTCTCGTTACTTCTCATACGTGCATTCTTTTTCTTTCTATTTCCAGCTCCTCATATCTTTGGTGTCACCACACCTTTCGATCCTTCGCACATCATTTTTTCGTCTATTTTTTGTTCTTTCATCAGTGCTAATAATCAAAGTCATTTTTGACTGATTGGTGTTGACGCATTCTTTTAATTATATTTAAATTACCTGACAATAATAAGAATGATAATAACCTGGATTTATATAGCGCTTAATACGGAATACCGTCTCTAAGCGCTTTAAAAATATTATTACCCCGGTCATCAGATTCATTCACGCACAATGTGCACCATCTCCACTTCCTGTGGAGTATTCATACTATATGGTCACCGTGAGTTCATAGGAAATTGCTAACACAAATGCTTTCGTCATCCTACCAGGTCCCCATTTCTCTCTTTTTTCACTATTTTCTCAGGGGCAGAGCCTCGAAGAAAAAAGTAACTATACTGTCACTTAAGAGAATCCACAATTTATCATTTTACCGGTGCCTCGAAGACAGTGCATGGTATATTTGGTAATACTCCTTTAGGCTACTAATACTAATAATACAAATTCAAAGAATAAATAAAGAGGTATATTATGCATGAACCTGAAAAAAAAATAAAATCACCATACTTGTCCGTAGCGGCATTAGAGCCTGGATAGTCTACTAAAAATACACGGAACAAGACTCTGGACATTGATCCAAGCAGTGAAATATTGCTCAGGATAT
>CP137676.1:27156182-27280609 GCA_037976565.1 Mesocentrotus franciscanus
GCGAGCGAAGGCATATATATAAATGTGTGAGCGTGCGTGTGTGTGCGTGTGAGCTTGTGTGTGTGCGTGTGCGTGTGTGCGTGTGTGTGTGATTGTGTACTGGTGTGTGTGCGCGTGTGCGTGTGTTTGTGTTGTTCCCTATCGCCCTTTCTTCATCTCCACCCTCTTCCCTATCTCTCTCTCTCTCTGTCCTTCTTTTCTATCTCGTTATCTCTCTTCTATTTTTTTCTTCTCCATTTCCTACATATTTATATATATATACATGTATATATATATTTATATTTATATTTAGTGTATATATTATGTATGTCTCGCTTATCCCTCTCCACCTTCCCTCACTCGCATCTCCCCATTTCACCTTCTCTCTTTCTCTCTTGCTCTCTCTCTCTCTCTCTCTCTCTTTCTCTCTCACTATCTCACTATCTCTCTCTCTCTCTCTCTTTATCCTCTTTTCACTCAACTTCCCCTCTCTGCACCTTTAAAAGATATATAGCCGTATAGTAAATAGAGTTTCATAAATGAAACTACGAACGAAACTGCACGGAACCGGGTAGCTGATGGCATTAGCTGGTAACGGAGGTCATTTTATATTGTCATACACTAATTCATTCCTCTGTGCCCTTCATCAAAAATTTATCTTTGTAAGACACGGGTAAAATTTAAGAGGATATTCAACGGCTCTGATTTGGAAAATGCCTTCACATAAAAATTCAAACATCACTCATAAATCCCAAATACTGAATAAACACGGAAGCTGAGAGCACGAATGAATCGCGTTCTCCGGCAGCCCCCAAAAAAGGAGGACGGTTCTACAAATCTGTGTGAATAATTTTTTTTTTTTTTTTTTTTTGTCAGGCCTTTTGCCTGTATAATAGGCTAAATAATTATACATGTCCATAATAATACTAATTTTCGTTTGATGGTCATAAATCTTTGGTGGATACATTATTATTTCTATAAAGCTCTCACTCATGAATATAAGCCAGTGACAGTTACTAAGCTAGAAACTCTACCATGAAATGACATCCGATCGATCTATCGATGTGTGGGTTTTCCCAACACTGACGTTTTGCAATAGAAACATGAAACTCATGTTTGTCGCAGGAAAAAATAGCTGGCATACTGCCAACATTCTAATGTATGGCCTTAAAGTAACGCGGATTTTCAAGCAATATAGATCTTACAATATCTACTTGATCTCTCATGCTAATTATACACTAGGTTAATAAGACCATGGATTTTCTCTTGGAAGAAGAAGTATCTGAGATAATTTTTACAAATTCAACTACCATATCTACCTACTCTTTCATAATAATGATAACAATAATAATAATGAAAACAATAATAGTAATAAAAACAATAATAATAATACAGTAGGCTTGCGGGTGCACCATGTGAGAGAGAGGAGGATTGAGGAGTTCTGAAAAGAACTCTCGGTATTCTTTTTGGTGTGTAGTCCTGAAAGGACTGTCGGTGTAGTCTTGAAAAAGACTGTTGGTTATCTTTCTTTCTTAGCTTATAGTTCTAAGGAGAACTATAGCGCTTAGACAGGATGAGTGGCGGGAGTGGCTCGACGTTTCGAATAGGTTGACTATTCGTCGTCAGGAGATAGAAAGATAACCAACAGTCTTTTCAAGACTACACCAGTCCTTTTCAGGACTACACACCTCAAGAAAGAATACCGAGAGTTCTTTCAGAACTCCTCAATCCTCCCTTTCTCTCACATGGTGCACCCGCAAGCCTACTATATCTACATCACCATGCAAGCCGATACTTACAAGCAGCATCTAATAATAATAATAATGATAATAGTAACAGTACCGGTGATGATGACGGTGATGATTGTTATTATTATTATTATTATTATTATTATTATTATTATCATTATCATTATAACTATCATGAATACTATCATTGCTATGATTATGATTATTATTATTATTATTATCACTATTATAATTATTATTATTATTATCATTATTAATGTTTTATCTAGCGCTCAAGGCATCGACAATGTCTCTCAGCGTTTTACAGATATATTATTACCCTGTACACAATCATTCTGCTTTTATTACACCTAAGATCTAAAAAAATCGCTCCTTGATATTCTTTTACCATTCTTCGCTATTAGCCAAATTTTAAAATACTTTTATTTTTGGTGTGTAAAGACCTATTGCATCCGATGTATTGGGGTAAAACTGAACAAAAAATATGACCTTTTCCCCACCTTATTGGCAATTTCGGAGACGATTTGTGCCCCCTTCTCCGTCAAAAATCATGGATCGGTGCCACTGGAGAATATTAGGGACTTTTAGATTTGCACGTCGACGTAGTGGACTGCAACGTGTGCCATTCTTTCAAGGCACTGGCCCGTGCCCGGCAGTGCCTTAAAGGACGTCACATTACCTTAAAGGATGTCACCGTGGCAGTCCACGTTCTCGTCGTGTAAAATCTAAAAGTCCCTAATAAACCCTGACCCCAGGAATGTTACCAAATAATTTAAATAGTGTATGAGAAAAAATGGGATGTTCTCATGAATGATACCTGAAGAAAAGAAAAATAGAAGATCCCACAAAAATCTAAAGAGTTCGCACACAAATCAAAATAAATGTTCAATGTCCATTGTCTAATGTGGCGCAAACTTTTTGTTGATCTGATAACAAATAATCAAACTTACTTTTCCATTGTGGCGCCCAGCATGCATCTAGGTATGCAACGAACACAAACGGGGCAGAAAGAATACACGTAAATTAGGCCTAAATCCTTAAAGCTTCGAAGTCCAGCCTGGTATTGGCCAAGTATACATAGCAATCAATCATTGAAGAGAAGATTGTCTAGGATTAGAAGATCGCACGTGACCAAACTTATAAGGCAGGTTCGATTCGATTCTGAAACCAATCGATGGATTTAAATGAGGTGTTTGCTTTCTGTTCAATTAGTAATTTCTACGCAACAATATGTACTAAACACTGTAATAATCGTGTTACATCCTCTTCGAATGTAAAGACTGCCCAGTAGCCTACCATTTGAAGAGATGAAGAGAGTGGCGTATAAGGCTTTTCTACTCGGGCGGGGGCGGTGTCATCGTTCTCATTACTGGGTAGTCCAGTTGATGATACCAAGTCTGATTATTCATAAAAGGAACCATTTATTGTTTTATCTTCTTCACCCTACCATGTTATTTCTCTCCAGGAGCCCTCGTATTAATATGGGAAAGGGGGTGTGCCACCTTTGTCGAAACACAACTCGCTGAGATTAAATTTATTGAGGAAGATTAAAATAATGCATTTCTGCAGTGTAAGTGATAGTAATTGTTCCCTTTTGACACCGCAGTCTTCAAAAAAGACTCCCAGCTTCAAATTTCTCACACATGGGTCAAGAGAGACAGATACAGATAAAATACCTCGATCATATTGGCAGCGGGCCAACGTTTGAACCTTACACCCATCTGTTAAAAAACCTATGTAATATAGGTAATTTATTATTTGAAGTCGATTGCTTTTATCATTTAACTATTTATTCTTCAAACAGCAATAAAGAAACCTTTTCGCAATCCATATTTCATCAAAGTTTATCTGTATGTCATGATAAAGCACCGAGTGGAAATTTGCTTCCATAGATTAGTTGAAGATGCGACACATTCAAGTAATACATATAGATCGCCAAAGTACTGAGGAAGTATTTTACACGAGTATGATTTTCCTGTATTGATCACGTTGGCAGACATAATGTAGTTTCTTTTCCGGTAAAAAAAATTGTGAAAGGAGGAAGGAACAGAAACAAACACAAATGACGATGCGGAGAACAACGCAATTGCTAATAAACAGCTGGTTCAAATTCATTTAATCTATGATCTTAGACTTTATACTTACATAATGTAGATGAAGTAGTTAAAGGGATAGTTGAGTTCTTGTTTAAGATCGCAAATGCCTTCAAAGTACATGGTTATTGCTCTTATTCTTATTTATGATATTTGTAGTGCCCTTTTATAACCTAACATTGCTAAGAAGGTAATTTTAGACCCCAAAATGTGTGAATTTAGATTAAATATGATCATACTAATTCAGCTCCACCTAAAATAAAATACGGTGACCGTTAATTAATTAATTAATAATAACAATACACGGGCCGGCTGGTTGTGCGTATTATAACCAACATGAAAAAGCGAACAAAGAGCCAATGTTGGCATTGGCTGGAATAAAACGTATAAGGCGCTATCTCATTTTCAACGGCTGTTTCGAAATAACCGAATATTATTTTGTGGGGCACCACAAATATTAGAAATGGTTATATTTATGGATTTTTCAGCCGTCTCTGAACCGGTTTTGATCAAACAAAGATGACTTTGTCATTTAAATTGTATATTCTTTCAAATTTGACACTCAGTTTTTTTATTATCACGCACACAAAATATTTTGTGTAGCGCCCTCTGCAACAAAACTCAACTATTCCTTTAACATTCACCCCTTGTTATAGTCCCTGAAGCTTTTGGATGGAAAGGGGGTAGGATGTTTGTTTATCGTCAGATAAGACCATAAGCCACGCAAAAAAAAATTTGGTTAATTATTCAAAATCTCGAAAATAGGCTATGATGTGAACCCGCACACGCACGCGCACACGCACACACACACGAGCACGCTCACGCACACCCACTCACACACAGTTTGTGTTCATGTGTGCATTCATTGTTACTTTCGCTCTCGTTACTTCTCATACGTGCATTCTTTTTCTTTCTATTTCCAGCTCCTCATATCTTTGGTGTCACCACACCTTTCGATCCTTCGCACATCATTTTTTCGTCTATTTTTTGTTCTTTCATCAGTGCTAATAATCAAAGTCATTTTTGACTGATTGGTGTTGACGCATTCTTTTAATTATATTTAAATTACCTGACAATAATAAGAATGATAATAACCTGATTTATATAGCGCTTAATACGGAATACCGTCTCTAAGCGCTTTAAAAATATTATTACCCCGGTCATCAGATTCATTCACGCACAATGTGCACCATCTCCACTTCCTGTGGAGTATTCATACTATATGGTCACCGTGAGTTCATAGGAAATTGCTAACACAAATGCTTTCGTCATCCTACCAGGTCCCCATTTCTCTCTTTTTTCACTATTTTCTCAGGGGCAGAGCCTCGAAGAAAAAAGTAACTATACTGTCACTTAAGAGAATCCACAATTTATCATTTTACCGGTGCCTCGAAGACAGTGCATGGTATATTTGGTAATACTCCTTTAGGCTACTAATACTAATAATACAAATTCAAAGAATAAATAAAGAGGTATATTATGCATGAACCTGAAAATAAAAATAAAATCACCATACTTGTCCGTAGCGGCATTAGAGCCTGGATAGTCTACTAAAAAATACACGGAACAAGACTCTGGACATTGATCCAAGCAGTGAAATATTGCTCAGGATATTTGTTTGTATGATGCGGAGACTACAAGCTACGCACCTTCATTCCACAGCCTACAAAGTCAGACAAATCAGTATTCTTGTGAATTCATTAGTTTATCTTCATTATACATATCTTGAAGTTAAACTCTTGAACATGTTACGTCCGACAAATATCAATAAGATATATTTTCAAGTCGATACTGAGGCCAGTGTAAAATTATTATCGACCAAAGAACGCTTAGGACATGTAAAAAATGAATGCAAATATGGAATTTTCGGCTGACTCCTGTTAATTTCACACCGATTTCAAACTAATTTTGACAAGAATGGTAAGAACATTCTCAAATTTGGGAGGCTGACCTCAACGATAGCCTCATTACTTAGTCACATAATTGTGTTTATGAATTAGCGTATTATACTACGGTATTGTAGGCCAATGCGGGTCAATGCGAGTCGCAGTGCGCGTATGTTTGCTCGGGGTGCGTGACGTCAAACGGGGTGCTTCGAGGATATTCTCCTTTTGACGTCACACAAATTGATTTTTTTCCTTGATAGAAATATTTGAAAAAATCAGGTGAGCCATCGAAGACCAATCCCTAGACCCCACACAGGAATTATTTTATGTAGGATATAATAATAATTTTTATTAGTATATCCTGCATCAAAAATGTATTGGTACATGTACTGGTTAAAACTATTTGCTGCGCCCCTCAGCAAATATAACTACATTGGAGTCACCTCTTGCCAATAGTTTTAACTAGAACCTCTCAAGACAGTGTATATTTGTATACTATGAAACACAACTTATACATGACATTGGGTTGTTCTCACAGGTATTATATTACTAATGCAATTACCATAATAGCTAGCGCGTACATGAAATTGCGTAGGCTACAATGACATGTCTGTAATTAGTGATAAAACTATGAAATTCTGCCCATAGAATATGCACTGACCACTGTAATTGCACATTATGTTGAACAAGCTTCTACCCCGGAGATTCAAACAATAGTACTTGTTCATCTCGTTCCTATAAGATGTTTTGCAATCTGAAACTAGGCCTACTCATCGTTTGCGGTCGAGAAGAAAAAAAATGGCCGTAACTTCCTTGTTGCTTTATTGTCCAAGTCGATCAAGCGCAAACTGTTTACGCCCCTGTAAGGAGTTCCTGGTTGTTTTGGAAACATAAGATAGACTTCTAACAAATTGATTTATTACAGATTATGTGTGCAATTATACACGGTCAAGCCTGCCAATTATGTACAGACATATTCCGATTATAAATGAACATATTTCCCCTTTCAAAATATTAATACATAACGTGATTCACAAAATATGCAGTATGTAATTATTTTTTATAAATATTAAATTGAAGAACTGTCCAAATGTAACGTGGCAGAAAAAATTAGGGAACACCACAAGATGAATAAGGCCCATAATATTTGAGACTGGATGTTATGCAATACTAAGGATAGAAGGGGATTTACTTTGAAATTCAGAGAAAAATTTGCCGTCTCAATATTTCCGGTCTAAAGTCAACACATGTATATTTAGAATTAGTATTCATTAAGCTTATAAGGTAGACAAAAACCTTTTAAGCCTCACGATTCTCATACGACAGCCGAAGCCTTTTGGCATTACTTCCGTGATCATTCAAGGACCTACATTGTAACGTTTAAAACAAGCCAATCTCAAGTTCACTAAACAAACAATTATCCGTCCATAATGACGCATATATAATGAAAGCCCTTGTTGTGAGACCAACGCTTACGCTCAGGCAAAGTGGTTTAACTTGTAATTTATGGCGTATGAGCAAATACTTGGGGGCAGAAGAAGAAAAAAATCCGCTTCACCACCAGGTGGCATAATGGGCAATTGTTTTTTAAGGGGGAATGCGGATATTGACGATAACGATCAAGACGTGGGCCTATACAAACTACGTTTTTAGCTATGGCGTACTCTTTTGTGTTATGTTGATTATTCATGAGGCTACAGTACTTGCATTTACCCACTATAACAAATTACTTTATTTCTTACATTAATGTTCTTCACACTTTGAGCAATGAGATGATAACTTAATACCCAGGGGCGGTGGAGTGTCTTACAGAGTGGGGGCCGGCACCAACAAAAAGGGGCACCTACAAAGGAAAACCTCAAAGTGAAAATATGCCATTTTCAGACATTAGTATAATAATACCCCTACATTGTAATTACATTATCAGGGATGATTTCAATGTTTGTTTCTCTCTTTACATGGTGCAATGTCATGCTTAAGCATCATACTTTGCAGTTGGGTGTGATGGTCTGAATATATTTATTTGCAAACGAGCGAAGCGATCGATCAAAAATTTAAAGATTTTTGAGGTTGCAGTGCGAAAACTACATCTTATAAAGAGGAAGAAGAAAAAAAAAAAACGATTACAGTCTAATCATGAAAGACTGAAAAGATATTTAATAAGATATGTCGTGTTTGCAATCCAAACTGTACATCTCATGCCTACTGAGGGCGTAGTCCCCTGGTTGTAGATTAAAACTGGAACTTCTGTCTTTAGTTTGCATTATTTAGGACTCAAACATAATACGTGGCGACAGGGGCGGCGATCCCGGGGGGACGGGGGACACGTCCCCCCTCAATTTTTTAGGGGGGATCGTCCCCCCCGGAAAATTTGAAAAAGCGCCAAAAAAAATGTATAGCAAATACTGACTAAAGACTGCAACACACTTCAGGCTCTGGAGGGCCCAAGAATGCAGCTTTTAGACAAATAAAGATGCAAAAATCTTCTCGCTCGGCAGCTACGCTCCCTCGCATAATATCCTTCAACATGTACAAGTAAATATTATAGAAATGTGAAGTGTGAAAAAAGTATAGGCCTACTGCTTGATTTTATACTATAGTTTTGCTAAGGAATGTAATTTTTTAATACAACAAAACTTCAATAACCTGTGAGGGGGTAGTCAATTCCATCACCTTCACGCCTTTCTTTCACTATGCTCCCTCACACTGGCGTATTGATGGGGGGGGCAGTTGCCCCCAATAGAATTCAAACGTGGTTTATTTCTAATTCGATACCAGCGATTTACAAATGTTGCTGTAATGGCATGATTTTTCCCTGAGCTTCCGGGGACTCTGCCCCCTGGACCCCACAAAGGGCCCTAGGGCGGGCCCCTGGTTGCTCATCTGACCGTAATTAAATGCCTAAAACCCTTGAGCTTCCGGGGGCTCTGCCCCCTGGACCCTACTAGGGCCCCTTAGGCGAGCCTCTGGATGCTCATCTGACCGTAGTTAAATGCCTTTAACGCCTGAGCTTCCGCGGGCTGCGCCCCCTGGACCCTACTAGGGCCCTAAGGCGGGCCCCTGGTTGCTCATCTGACCGTAATTGAATGCCTAAAACCCCTGAGCTTCCGGGGGCTCTGCCCCCTGGACCCTACTAGGGCCCTAAGGCGGGCGCCTGGATGCTCATCTGACCGTAATTAAATGCCTTACACTCTTGAGCTTCCGGGGGCTCTGCCCCCTGGACCCCACTAAGGGTCCTAAGGCGGCACCTGGATGCTTGTCTGATCCTAATTTAATGCCTAAAGCCCCTGAGCTTCTGGGGGCTCCGCCCCCTGGACCTTACTCCAATTAGTGACCTAATGCCAGTGTCACAAATAAGGTATCAAAATATACTCATCTGATCGTAATTAAATGCCTAAAACCCCTGAGCTCCACTTGCTTCGCTCGCTTTGCTCTACCTGATCGTAAATACTTTAGCCCCCCACTTTTAAAACGTTCCGTGGGGCCTGCATGTAACATGTCAGAGTGGTGGTGATGCGGATTTATTTTCTGCCCCAAAAACTTTTTGGTCATTACGCCACTGCTCCCTCGTCCCTCACATTTCGTCCCTCCCCGGTCATGAAAAGAAATCGCCGCCCCTGCGTGGCGACGAGGATGGCTACAACTTTGAATCTACCGGCCCAAGCGCCGTTTTGGCCACGTACCCAGGAGAACCTGTTATTCCTTGGGAGAGATTGATTTCCACGTTTGATACATATTTGTTAGCGACTGAATTGGATTCCGTTACACCCACTGCTTGGGCGGAGAGGGTCAGAGGATTCTCGATCAGCTAGCAAAGGATAGCGGTAATTAGTCACTAAGCAAATACAGCTTACAGTGAAGCTGTCGATGTACTTGAGAAGTATTTTGGGCCCAAGAAAAGTGTTATGATCGAACGGTATAATTTCAGGAAACGAGCTCAAGGTAATGTGGAGTCATTCAAACAGTATGTGGCTGCACTGCAGCAGTTGGCATCAATATGTAAGTTTGGGGGCCTAAAAGATGAACTAATTAGGGACCAACTCACCGAGAAAACTAGTACACCCCATATTATTGAGCGATTGTTGATGGAGAATGATGATTTGACATTGGAGAAAGCTGTAACTGTTGCACAGAATGTTGAAGCTGCCCTTCTCGATTCAAAAACACTGAGTTAAAGTGCTTCTACTGCAGCAACCAGCTATTCAGAAGCTCAAGTACAAGGTGTGTCCAAGAGAGGTTACCGTCCGAAGCCTCAAGCCACGCCGCATTGCTCGGAATGCAGAAACTGAGGACACACGCAATGGATAGAAGTGCTTGCGAAGATGTGTCGCTCAAAGGGCCACTCAGATCACAGCTTTCGTATACAGCCTCATGCCATATGGTCTCAGTTCGGCACCCAGCACATTTCAAAAGATGGGGTCGACGATTCTCGCAGAGTGCGAGGGAACTGTCAACCTCCTAGACGACGTCGTCATCCATGGTCGCGATATGGAAGAGCAGGATCAGCGTTTAAACGACGTTCTCGCTCGGTTCGCGAAGCACAACTTGACGCTCAACAGGGAGAAGTGCACATTCGTAGCATCTGCGGTGGATTTTCTAGGCCAAAAAGTTGCAGCAGCTGGAGTGGAGCCTAAGCATGCAGGACAACGTCGAAGCTATTCGCAAGCTAGACGCCCCTGAGAACACGGAGCAGCTCGCCTCGTTCCTCGGCACAACGAATTTATATCGCAAGTTCGTTCCGCAATACGCAGTAATCTCTGAACCCTTGCAGAAATTGTTGCGTAACGACACACCATGGGAATGGTCCGACAGGCAGCAACACGCATTCGACAAGCTTATATCAATGATAATTTTGCCACCGGTACTCGGACTATTTTATCCTAATGTGGCGAGACCTTCGTCGCTACAGATGCATCGGGTATCGCGGTGGGAGCTGTGCTGTCGCAATTGATTGATGGAGAAGAGCGTCCATGCAGTCGCGTTGGTGTCACACGCATTGAGTAGCAATGAGCGCCTTGAGTACTCAACAGGGGAGCGGGAAGCTCTCGCTTGTGTGTATGCCAGTGAACACTGGCATTTGTACTTATATGGTCGCAGATTCACTCTCCGCACGGACCATCAGGCCCTGACGACCTTGTTGAGCACAACCGGGTCAGGACATCGCGCCCACTACGCATCTACCGCTGGTCTGATCGTTTACACCAGTATAATTTTGATGTGGAGTATATCTCGGGCAAACGCAACAGAGTCGCGAGAAGAACTCATCGCAGAGTCAGCTACAGATGGAACGCTAAAACAGAACTGTCAGTATATTAGACGACACAATTAATGGCCTCACGACATAGCTAGTATATTCTGAAACCGTACTACCGCGTCAGACATGAGCTCGCAGTAGTACTAGTATTAGTAGTAGCAGTGGTACTCGAGCGGTCATTCCGAAATCTCTGCAACATCACGTCATACAGGTTGCACACGATGGTCATCCAGGCATTGTCAAGATGAAGCATCGGTGTCGCTGTACACTGAGCGAAAAGTCAGCGATTCCTCGCCCAGCGCCGTTACAGCCAACGCCATTGCTTACAGAACCATATGGCAATCCATTCAAGTTGACATCTTTGGAGAAGCTGTTGCAGCGCCGAGTAGTCAGCGTTTCCTTGTAGTCATACACGACCTACATAGCAAATGGCCTGAAATAGCTGCTACAAGTTCGGTTACTACAAAGTCGGTCATAGCTATTCTCCAGAAGCTTTTCACAAATTGGGATCTGCCTCGACATGTGACAACAGACAACGGACTTCAGTTCGTATCGAAAGTGCGCCGTGGGATTTTGGCTATTTTTCCTCTTTATTCAAGTTTTGTTAGGTCTTGCCAATTAAGTTTTCTCAAGGTCCATCACGGTATCCGTGACGGGTCGTGGGAGGGAAAGGGTGTGATGTCCCGGAGGCGTAATTTTTTTCCCCACTTGAATCGGACCCCAGTATATACAGCCATAATCAGAGCTCATCTTGTCAATAACAAGCTTTATTACGTGTGCTAAAGATTTTACGGATGCGAAAGATAAACGGTGCGAAGTTCTCTACACAGTACAGACAGCGCATGGTGTGCGTGCATACTGCATAACGTACCATGGGCATTGCATAAGCTTGCAAATGTTTCATTTGTGCTCTAGCATGTCTACCTTTATGGTGGGTTCCCACTGCCGATCAAACCAACCCGACCAAGCCCGATCAAGCTATTTTGGCCTGGTCGGGCTCGGTCGGCAAGGGCGATCGGGGTCGGTCTACCTTGATCGGGGTCGGTCTACCTTGATCGGTATCGATCTGGCTTCCTACACGACAATTTTTGGCATGTCAAAAAATATCGTGTAGGGGTCGAGAAGGCAAGCGATCGTACAGCGATCGTGTATTGGTCGAGTAGAGGTCGAGCTGATCGGGAATCTGTCGTATAGAGGTCTAGTTTGGTCGATCACTACCCGATCATCTCGATTTATACACAACTTCTACACGATTGGTTCCCGATCAACTCGATCAACAACTCAACCGCTTGACGATCGATACATGTCTGCCCTAAACAGTCACTCGACCGAACTCGCTCACTTCTCGACTGATTCTCGATGACATCCCGAGCACTTCTCGACCACTTCTCGACCGCACTTGATTTTTCCGATCGCAACTCAACTCAATAGGAATAATACAGAAGGAAATCCAGTAGCACTTGTGGCCGACTTCAATGTTATTAGAGACACGAATCTAGATTATTTTGGACAAGTATCAAAGAAGCAAACAAAATTTAGTAAAAAATTTGAAGAGTTCATGGATAGTTATAGATTACGTGATGTATGGAGAAGTAAAAATAAAGATAAAAAGCAATACACGTATAAACAACGAAATCCTTTTATGCAAAGTCGCTTAGATTATTGGATCATATCAGAGAATTTAGAGCAAATAATATCCAAATGTGTCATTGTTCCCTCTATAGCCCCTGACCATTCAGCAGTTAATCTGGTTATCCATAATAGGTCATCGACAAAAAATAAAAATAAAAGATCTTATTGGAAGTTTAATAATAGTCTATTAAGTGATTTAAAAAGATGCTATCATGCACTGCTTTTTATGGTCTCCATTGTGTTAGTATATAGATGCCAGGAAAACATCACTTACGGGGGTTCAAAATAGCAACAACAAAAATCGCCTCGCCGCTACGCGGCTCGGACTTCGAGGCTCGTGGACGATGCTCCGCATCGTCATTGGGTCGAACCCCCTCAAACTGTTACTTGATTTAAAAAGACGTTATCATGAAATGCTGTTTATGGTCTCCATTGTGTTAGTAGATGCCACGCCAAAAATCGCCTCGCCGCTACGCGGCTCGTGGACAATGCTCTGCATCATCTTTGGGTCAACCTCCCCCCTTAAACTGTTACTTGATTTAATAAAAAGACGTAAATATCATGCACTGCTTTTTATGGTCTCCATTGTGTTAGTAGATGCCAGGAAAACATCACTTACGGGGGTTCAAAATAGCACCCCAAAAATCGCCTCGCCGCTACGCGGCTCGTGGACAATGCTCTGCATCATCTTTGGGTCAACCCCTTAAACTGTTACTTGATTTAATAAAAAGACGTAATCATCATGCACTGCTTTTTATGGTCTCCATTGTGTCAGTAGATGCCAGGAAAACATCACTTACGGGGTTCAAAATAGCAACAACAAAAAATCGCCTCGCCGCTTCGCGGCTCGTGGACGATGCTCCGTGTCGTCATTGGGGCAACCCCCTTAGCAAAAAGCTAGATCCCATCATCCGCCCCTGGATCCCTACTCTTTGAGGGGGTAGGAGAAAGCAATTTTACGTCATATTACAACAGGAAGTGCCTGAAAATGCACCTAATGTGGTTCTAAAATTGCAAATGCTTTCTACTCAGGGAGGGGGTTCTGATCCCCTCCCAGACCTACCCCCGCTTGGTCGCTCCGCTCCCTCGCCGCTGACGCCTCGCTCCATCGTTTTTCATATATTTCACCCCATGCGATTTTGTGCCCCCGGTAAGAAATTCCTGGGTCCGCCACTGAGCTTGTAATTATTGACAAGATGAGCTCTGATTGGCTGTATGCAAATGAGTTCATAGCGGGGTCCGGAGCTGAAGTGGGGAAAAAAATCACGCGTCCCGGAGGCTCCCAAGGCGCACTACGATTCGGCCCACTGTCTACCACGGATATGCCAGTACGTTCCCTCCTGGCCCGTCACGTCCTGATGGGCCGGTCCCTCACGTTTCTCACGTTCTGATCAAGGTTCGCGACACGTTTTCCACGTTCTGTCAAGGCTTTCTACGGATGAAACGTGCATGGACACCAGCAGCTTTTGGAGCATGTTTACGCCCACGGTATAAAAAGGCCTCCCAAGCAATAGCAATCATTAATTGTATCTTGAGACCACAGGCGCCGTGTTAGACCGTAGTAGAACGCAACGCGCCGTAGCGCGCCGAGCCCGTAAACCAGTGGCGGATCCAGGGGGGGCCGGGCCCCCTCCCCTAGAAAAAACAGGTAAAACACCCTTTTTTGTTAAAAAAAAGAAGTTGGGCCCCCCCTGGCGCCCAAGGGGGGGGGGTGGCGGTGGAAAAAAATAACCCTTCCCGTAGGGAAAATTTTTCGGGTGCCAAAAAAAAATTGTGCTCACTACCCTGGCGCCCAAGGGGGGGGTGGTGGTGGAAAAAAAAATTACCCTTCCCGGAGGTAAAAAAAATTTTCGGGTGCCAAAATTTTTTGTTGTTGCTCACTTGCAGTGATTGCAGTGGCTGCCAGGAACATAACGTAAACGTAGCTTAACGCAGCACCGCGCGGACCGCGTCCAATCTATAAAAAACGCCCCTTTATACGCGTTTTCTTGGTCACGCATGCTTACAGTATTTATATTTGACCGAGACCCCTGGGCTTGGCAGTCAGGTAAAACAATCACTGATCATTATCATCATTATCATTATCATCAGAAATCATACAATTTACCCATGTGAAAACAAGTAAGGTATAGCTTGTGGCAGATATAATGACATGATTATAGTGGCTTACTTCGAATCATTAGGTCATCGCGTCGCGTCGACGTGGTCACGTACCACCATATTTTTCGTGAGAACATGCCTTATGATCTTTACTTTATTCACAAAATGTCGGGGGTCATGTTTATGAAATAAACTCCTCTGATCTCCAAATGGTCTCGTCCAATTTATCCGACACTTTGTGAACACCCTACGGCAAATCTACAAAAGGTCGCGTCATTTTCCGCGTTCGTTTCACGAAAGGTCGCGTGACGCGACCTCCCGACCGGACGCGTCGAACCGAAGATTCGAAGTAACCCCGTTTAGTCAAGCTTTACGATCCCATCATTTCGGTATTCATGTTTCTTTCTTTCTATTCCCTTTCTATCCATCTCTCTCTCTTTCCCCCTTCTCTCTCCCTCTTCTCTGCCTTTGCATCACCTCTCTCTCTCTCTTCCGTAACCCCTTCTTTCTATTCACTGAATAAGTACATTGATATACATGTGTTGCACGATTTAAAGTCCCTTTTTTCTGAACAGTCTAATGCTGAAATCTTAATTATAGTATCAGGTATTATACAACGTGTTTCTATTAGAAACCATTACCCGGTTAATAGCCGATAAGGGATTAATTTCGCCTAATAGAAACTGACCTTCTCCGCCATTATCCTGATAATGCCGGTGAGAGCTCAGTGACGCGTTCACGGGCAAAATTATCCTTCTTTTAGGAGAATAATTAAGGGGAAGCTAACCGTAAGTAGAAACTCACGACGTTCCGATAGAGTGTACATAACGGAGAGCAGTGGCGGATCCAGGGGGGGGGCCGGGCCCCCTCCCCTAGCAAAACAAACAGGTAAAAACACCCTTTTTTTGAAGAAAAAAAAAGTTTGGCCCCCTCCCCTGGCGCCCAAGGGGTGGCGGTGGAAAAAAATAACCCTTCCCGTAGGGAAAAAAAAATTTTGGTGCCAAAAAAAAAATGGTGCTCACTACCCCTGGCGCCCAAGTGGGGGGCGGTGGAAAATATTACCATTCCCGGAGGGAGAAAAAAAAATTCTTTTTTTGCTCACTGCCCCCACTGAGCGAAAAATCGACCGGCACGATTTTCAAATTTTCACACGAAGTGGGCCCCTTTTTAGGCCCCCTTGTTACACCCACAAATGTAATAACACTTTACCCACAAATGTAATAATTTCACCCACAAATGTAATAACCACTTTACCCACAAATGTAATAATTTTGAATCACCCACAAATGTAATAAATTTGAAGGGATATTTTGTCGAATTTGTTCAAAACTAAAACCCTGTAATAAAGCATGGGTATAGCGCAGTCTTTACTCCAGACCCGGTTATTTCAAAAATTTAAAAAATCTTCAAAACTAAGACCCCATAATCCTTTTCCTGTGGAATAACATGAGAATCGAGCGTAGTCTTTCCTCCAGACCCGGTCATTTCAAAAATAAAAACAATAAAAACAAAACAAAAAAATCAAATCTAAGACCCAACAATCCTCCAAACTAAGACCCTGTAATAAAGCATGGGTTTAGAGCGTTGTCTTTACTCCACACCCGGTTATTTCAAAAATAAAATAAAACAAAACAAAACATTAACTTTAAAACTAAGGCTCCACCATCTTCCAAACTATAAGACCCGTGATAAAGCAGGTTTAGAGCGTAGTCTTTACTCCAGACCCGTTTAATTAAAAAAAAATCTTCAAAACTAAGACCCCATCATCTTATTCCTGTGGAATAACATGAGTATTGAGCGTAGTCTTTCCTCCAGACCCGGTTATTCAAAAGTTAAAAAACAAACAAAAACTTTTAAACTAAGACCCCACCATCTTGGTTGACCTAGCAGTCCTTTAATACTTTGGGGAGACCTTATATCCAAAGTTCGATGAACTTTTATTCTCAGCCTTTCAACCGGCTAACTCGGAGCTGTGTATTTATCCAGATAATACACATAGATATAAACTGCCCATTCCCTGGTTTTATACGCTATTTTCCGGAAAACAAATAAACTGGATAATTTCAGTATAACACGCTGATAGTTGGAAATCAAATCGTAAAGAAATTGGCATAATTTTAATTTAAATGGGTTGAATAGTACAATTGTTAATTTCAATTAACACTTTGATTTATTCAATTTCAACTGATGTGTCATGATATAAATGGTAATTCAAAGAGATGGCATAGACCTTTTTCGAATCATAGGCAAGAGAGGTGATTTATTTCATGAACTAAGCCCATTCTCAAAGTTCAAATTCTAAACCTCACCTTTGTAATCATCTCCACTTTTTTTTTTTTAAAGACAAACTATATTCAAACAAGATACACTTTTATTAAGAAATTATATATTGTCTATCTTAACATGCCCCAAATCATGAAACAAATAAATGTTACTAGCAGACATAAAACATCTTTAATTTAGATGGTTACATAATACATTTATTTAAAAAAACAATCCTTAAATAACAGGTGTAAATATTAACAAATAGAAATCCAATACAAACTTCAACAAGATAAAAATTGAGTTAACTTTGATTAACAGGTGTAAAAGGGCAATAGCTGTATTCAAATCGTATTGTGCATTCTTTGCAAAGACATTATAACAATCAAGATTTCTTGATGATCATTAATGTTGAAGAATGCGATAATTCATATCCCTTTCATCAAATTGTAGGTCAATCACAGTACATGTAGTAACTCTTGATGAATTAGCATTACAGAAATACATATATTACATGATAACTAGTTTTCTTGCTAGCTTACAGACATAAGTTTGTTTAACACATTATAACTGCTGAGTCATGCCCCATATAATTTCACACAAATAGAGTTTTTATGTTCAACTTCATAATTTTATCACTATGTAAGAACTCTTAGGATCAAAAGCCCTTCGGCTCAAATTCACAAAGGAGGTTTAAATTTAACCTATGGTTTAAATCTTCATTTACATAACCCATGGTCTAAAATTAGCGCAAAATAAGCGTGACACAGTCAGCGGTCCAATATTAGACGCGTCACGCGTGCAAGGCAAGGTACGCTTATTTTGCGCTAATTTTTAAATCATGGGTTATGTAAATGAGGGTTTAAACCATGGGTTAAGTTAAACCTCCTTTGAATTCGGGCCTTTGAGTTTCATGGATTGCAAATGTCAGACACTATCATTGAAATTAAGTCATTTATTTCTAGTGATGAACCTAAAAATTGAAAGACACTACTGACATATTATTACAATAAACACACATCCATTGCAATTGCTAAACAGTCTGTAAAATTCTTTGGCAATTTATTGCAAAGACTTCAAAGCTTCTTTGTTTGTGACATTTTTTCTTTCTTCAAGTGCAACTACGCTAAAAAATAACATTCATTAAAAGCTATGAGCACCTCTACAGATGGATATGTGCACTTTATAAATTATGGCATTATCATTAATTATAGCAGCACCTTTACAATATATGACACATTAAAATAAAACAAAGCATTAAATGATATCTAGAAACAGTTGTTAAGGACAAAATATAAAGGAGTGAGATGAGAACAAACTAGCAGGGTTGAAAAATTGATTTTCTTTATTTACTAGTATTTTAATTGAAATTGATTTGTTATTGTTAAGGATATGTGTGATTAAAACTTGTTCATTAAGCTGAGGTCATGAAGATATTTTGCATTAAAGGCCAGGTTCATTGATTTTGAAATCGACTGAATTTGGTATCATTGTAATCAGAACATTACACTGAGTAAAACTATCACATTTGTGTAACTTGTAAATTCGTGCGAAAATTATAAAAGTTGATTAAACTTGACGAAATATCACCCCACTCGAGACCCGAAAACATCGTAAGTCAGGTGATTTTTGAGTGACGTAGCACAATGAACAATTAATACAATGGGCCGCTCAGCTGATCGGTGCGCGATGCAGTTTGCGTGCAATTCACATGTATTGCATTGACTCTTGAGGACCGTACCCATTCTTACCCAACGTTGTTTACCTTCATCAAAGTCACCCTGAAAATATCGATATGGACGAAAACATACTTGATTTGAGTTTTGAGGAGATAGAAGAAGGAAGTACCTCGGACAACGACAACGACAATGGAGATTTGGGAGATCTAGACCTAGAAGAAGATCTGGAAGATTTTGCCGAAGTCGATGGACAAGCACAAGCTGTCGGGGCAGCCGCAGTCGCTGCGTATCTACATGAGCCCGCATATCACAGCCAGGCCAGCCGGCCCGGCGCTTGATCGAGCTAGCTGTGAATCGCGAACCGGACTGATCTAAGTCTTCTCTCGACTTCCACTTTCCCCATTTATCTATCAAAAATCTAAACTAATCGGCCTAATCAGACATTTTCGTAATGAATATTTGGACAATTATATGTAAACTTGTCGCATATTTTGCCCCAGAAGAGTCGTTAGTTCAGCATGCAAAATGTCTTAGGCACTCCCAGATCCGACACATACACGCTGAGCTGCCCTCAGAATATGTGATTATTTTCCGATTTTTATGGTCAAATGTGACGGTAAATAACATAAAAATCGAATACACATTTGTAGAAAGTATTATTTATTCAGTGTATCTCATTCAAAGTGCCTAAAATAAAGGAAATATCACAACTGGCGGTAAATATACAAACAACGTTAACCCATATCTAAAAATTGCAATGGGTATCCAACATTGTCCCGAATGTGTGATTGCAGGTTGTTCATAATGTGACGTCATTTTATCGCATGTAAATAACGCCGTCATTTCACTTTGTGAGTGGGTTTTGGAAAGGGTATCAAAATTGCAATTAATTTATTCCTCACAATAGTGAGGGCTTTAAAAGTACTTTAGTCATTTTGTTAATGTTCTCAGCAATCTGTAAAAGGTGTGATTTGCCTTTTTTCCAAATTTCAATGAACCTGGCCTTTAAGTGTAAAGTAACCTATTCGTTGAAGGTATAAATAAGGAATAAGGTTGAAAATTTTCTTCATTTTTCATTTAGAAAATCAAATCGGGTATAATTGTGTTTGGACCACTGATAGTGATGGGCCTGGGTTTAATTTTTTCAACTAAATTATGTGCCTATAGAACTGATGGGCCAACCAAAAATATCTTGTCTTCACAATAAAACAAATGATATTGTAGAACAAAACTCTGCAAAAAAGGGGGAAATCCACTTGTAAGATTTCTTTTTAAAAATCAAGGTGATTTCAATTGTGCCAACCCTGATAGAAAGATAATAAGTAAAAGGAAATGGAGGAAAATACAAGAGGACTTCTAAATGAAAGATACCATAACTCACTACAATCTGTAACATCTTAATATTTAAAAGTGAATGTAAAACATGCAAAAAGCAGTGAAGATGAAAAAAAACATTTTCTTTACTCAATAATACCTGAATATCAGCAAATGGTTATCAATGGGCCTGAAGCATGGTCCAGCACAATTACATACTTCTGATTGCACATATTAGGAAGTTTTTATAAATGATTCAAAAAGTTTAATTCCAGAATTAACTTCAAGATAATTGTATTCATGAAACATTCAGTGAATTCAAATATGAGGAAAGGTACATTGTCTGCAGGCATAAGCAATCAGAGGCTATAATGTCTACAAAAAGGGCATACCGGGGTAATGTGCACTTTGATAATCAACTTTTAAAAATGTGTGAAACAGCATTGTCTACATGAATGAGTTTGATTCAGGCTGATTAGATGAATATCAAATGTGTGGTTTAAAAAGTGCTATAACATTCAACTTCAAGAAGCAAATTGGCAAATATCATTATTGTAGGGTGGGTCCGATAAAGCACAACTCACACCCTCCTCATGAGAATATACTGCCTTGTTTGAGCTGGGTACCCATCTTTCTGGATTATGTGGCTTCCTTCACTGGTTCTTGACTATACAGCTTAATGTTTACAACAACTTGGAAAAGCAACCTAACATCATTGTCAGTATGTGTGTTTGGTGAAGCCTCATTCCGATCCTTTATAAACGATTCTCTTGAATTATTTCAGGTGGTTGTTGACAGCACCGATGACCATGCTATGACATTCAGCTTGGAGCAAATTGACCAACATTAATGTCAGTATTTGGGTACAGTTAGGCAAAACTGCTTCCCATTTTACCTATCATCTTTACCTCTTAAGCTGGCGGTAGACTATTCAGCTTAAAATTTATGACATTGGACTTGAAGAAGTGAAATAACTAACAATGTCGGCACCTCACTACCTCTTCTCATCTCAATGAAAAGAAGACTGAAGCAGTGGTTCAGGCATGTAACTAGATGGAAGAATAGCTTGGCAAACACAATCTTGCAAGGAGGAACTGATGGCGGAAGAAAGAGGGGCAGACCAACCAGGACATGGACTGATAACATCAAGCACGAACGGGCATGTCATCTGAGCGGCTAAATAGAACAGCTGAAGACGTAAAGTTACGGAGAACCTGTGTCTCAAGGTCCATTTCATTGTTGCCCCAATGGCCTCCAGGGTACGGGACATAGATAGATAGACAGAATATCAGTATGCGGGTACACCGGTACAGTGAAGCAAACAAGTTGTATATAACATTGATGATAACACTATGACAATCACCTTAAGGAAGACAATTCACTAACATCAATGTCAATAAGTTGGTCCACGTAAAACCAAGCTGAAACTCTTCTCACTTGATTTTCTTTGCTTCTTTGAGCTGGTCGTTGATGATGTTGATGACCACACTCAGCTCCTTCGTTCTGTCCATCTTGATGTAAGTCGTCTTGCGGATGATGACCTTCTTCAGCCAATCAGGGAGGATCTCAAGCATCAGAGCAATGTGCTTCTCAAGATCATCTAGCAGAGAGAAAATGAAAGAGAAATAAATGATAATTTCATACTTGGCTGCCAAGCGGTATTTTCACTGAGACAGAGAGCTGGGAGCAGAATTCATGTAGGTACTTCAAACAGTCACTTTTCATCTTGATCTGAAACATTGGTTTTCACGTGAGTGCAAATCTGTTCATATTTTGAAATCTTTGAGCTAAGCATAATCCACCATACCAAGAAAAGAAACTTTACCTCTTGACAGTGCAGACCGATAGCTCTCCATAAGTTTCTGAATAATACTGTCGATTGGCAAAGCTGCTTTCTTCTCTGCAAGGAAAAATCTGAGTTTGCTTAAGTCAAGGATAATTATGTCATATTCAACAACATATCTATTCTTTCAATTTGTTTTAAACAAAATAAGCAATAAAAATGACAACTCCTTGATTAATTTATTTTCATATCTTAATTTTTCACTTTTTGATAAATTTCTTTTCATATATCTGGGGAAGGATCAAGGAATCTTTGGCAAGGGGGCACAAGTCAAGAAAATTGTTGACAAGCAAACACAACAAAGAAAACCAAACAGCTTGAAAATTAAATTTATTTCATTCTTGGGGAGGGGGCACAAATAGGAGCCACATTCTGATGATATGTACTTACACATCAGGTAGCCAGGTTAGGTTATGCTGGGTGGCAAGTCCCCCAACCCCCCCCAGCAATGTTTATTTTCAATAAAATATACATATTGCTAAATTTAAAGAAGAAATTTGTGCGTTTGGGCCATCAAAGATAACCCTTCCATATCTCTACAATGCCTACTAGTAAAAAGGATACACTCTAAGGATCTTGCACAATACTGGAAGACGTTCCAGCATTCCTATCCTTCCTTCCTCCTCAGGGGTCCTCATCATGGCAATCACAGTGTTACGAGCCTCTTTAGCTTTGATCTGAAACAATAAAGTAGAATATCAATGACCAAATTAGAAAGTTTGTGGTAAGATCGATAAGAATGGTTTCATCGGGAGAAGGGCCTGCAGCCATATTCTAAAATCTATGTTATCTCTTATCTCAATGAAAACAAA
Source organism: Mesocentrotus franciscanus (assembly GCA_037976565.1). NCBI lineage: Eukaryota > Metazoa > Echinodermata > Echinoidea > Camarodonta > Strongylocentrotidae > Mesocentrotus > Mesocentrotus franciscanus. The sequence continues at coordinate 27,178,785 of CP137676.1, forward strand.
TCGAAATGACTGGTTGGTGAAAGCAGAGTTGGTTGGTATGCATTAAAGGCGTGTTCAGACATGATGTGGTAAACAGCCACAAAATAGCCGCAGCGTTTTTTTAACGTTTAAATGAATGGCAACTGCACACAACAAAGGACTTGCACGTATTGACCGAGCTCAGTGTTATAAGGTACAGAAAGTGAAGCGTATTGCACTTTACATCATCATAATAAAATGTTGCGTCGCGTCATATCTCAACAAGCCTTTAGTGAGTAGAGACATCTGTCAGAGCATCAATGAGTTCAATGGACAATTCATTCTCACTAATATAAAAGACAACATAGTTCTCAGAATACTGCCACAGGTCCTTATCTGCTATAAGACTGATAAATCATGTTTGCACTAAATAAACCAAACGCGGTCTTCCATGTGAATGACTATATCATTTCTAAATAATACCAACCATGTTATTCACATGAGCCAAAAATGTATAAAAAGTCTACTTGCAATGCAACAGTCAAATTTAATGAAAATCCCTTTAGGAAGCATATATAGGGTTAGGGGAAACTTTATTCATTCTCAGATTCCAATATATTAAATGTTAGCATTTTATTAGATTCAGGTAGATTCAATTAAACCATTGGTTCATCTCTAACGCTATTTGTATATTGTTCTGACAAATTTTGTTGAATTCATTTCTATTAGTTTAGAAGATCTACCTTCATAAGAGATGAAAATCCTGAATCCAAATGCAAGTGGAATATTATTTCACGGCATTGGAAAAGAATGAAAGAAACACACAGTCTCTGCAAAATATATCATATTGTTTGAGAAAGTAAAAGTACTACTTACTCTGCTCAGAAGATCCTGTGACACACCTTTGAGAGCTTGGTTGCCTTTCTTGAGTTGTGGAGTTACGTTCTTCTTCTTGGCATCCTCTGCTCGCTTGGCTTCGACTGCAGCTTTCAGTTCAGAATTTTTGGCAACAAGTTCCAGAGCTTTTGCGACCTAATTCACAAAAAAGCAAAAAAGAAAATATCCCCATATTAATGAATTTTAATGTTCATGTGATTTTTGGGAAGGCCCCCAAAACAAGGCCTTATGCCTAAGGGCATCTGGGGCTATAGCCTTGTTAATAATACAGTCAAACCTGCCTATAGCGACCGCCCAAGGGAAACACAAAAAGTGGTCTTTGTAGACAGGTGGTCTTTGTAGACAGGTTCCTTTAGTACATGTTTCATTGAGAAACCATTTTCAAGGGAAACAAAAAATGTGGTCTTTGTAGACAGGTGGTCTTTGTAGACAGGTGGTCACTAAAGCAGGTTTGACTGTAGTACCTTGTACGTGCCTTCAGAATCCCCTGGGATGGGTTCGTGGGCAATATAATTGTAGCTATAACTATCATTCATATATTTCTTTATATTTCTTGGATTTTAGTTGATGAATAGCACGATACTAACATTATTAAGCTGCTCTGAAGTCTTTTTCGCCTTTTTCGTAACGAATATTAAACAAATGTGAGGTTCAAAAAATATTTTAGGAGCTTAACCCACCAAATAAATTTCCTCATGTGTAAACATATTGGTACAAGGAAATGTGTGCGTTGGATTTCTACGAACCTCTGTAAAATGCCTGAGCGATACGCTTTCTAGAATATCACTATGCAAAAGTATTATTTTGTTTTCCCATGACCACTTATATGTGGGTTGTACTACACATGCTACAGCAACAACTGCTTTGAAGTAATTTCAAACATTAACCAATTTTATAGCTTCAACATTAGACCCAACACTTTACTTAACCCTAACCCGATACTTGTGACAAAATGGCAGATCCTCCTCCTGTGGAATTACAATGTCAGATAAACCACAACATATAGTGACCCTGGATTTGATCAACGAAAATAAGTTTTGATCCCTGACCTGAGGACCCAATCCTTACCTTGGGGTTAACCATCATCTGTCTGGCCTTGTCCAGAACATCCCTGGCCGTGTTAAAGGTCGCAACCTTTGGGGGTGCTGGCAGGTCAGAAACCGGGACCTCAGGAATCTTCTCCAAAGGGAACTTGGGATGCCATCTGTGAAGCTTCTCGTCGGGAATGGATGTGATGGGTGGATTCAGGCTAGCAAGATACTCCTGGAAATTTTACAGCAAAAACAATATTGTAAAATACTGAATCTAAAATTTAGCATTCGAAATTATCCTGTTGCTTACCAAGTTATCTATGAACGACTGAACAAACGATCTTTAAAATTTTCCTTAGCTTAAAAATAATTAAAAACATGGATTCATCAAAATATAATGAAAGGAGCAAATTAACTAATTTGGGCTTGGTGAACAGGTTTTATTCCTCAATTGGCATTACTGATGTTGTTAATCCTGGGGTTGTATCATTAAAAAAAAAATCACATTACTTAAATGAATCTACATGAATAAAACTATACATGAATGCAACAGGAATAGGCCTAAACTGGCTGAACGTGACATCATCTCGAAGATAGGTGTGGCTACATTCAACATCAAAATGTCACTTAATTAACTTTGGCTGCCACACAACACTTCACACACCTATGATAATTTAGCCTCTTGAACCCCAAATCCAACCAGTTTACTTTAATTACTAACGTATGTATACTTATGTTGTATTTATCACAGAGACTGACCATACAAACTAACCGTGTGATGTGATTTGACGATGTCCACTAGACCATTATGGAAGAGTGTTCTCCTGGCGATGAGCATGGAAGGTGTGAACTTGTCAAACATCCTGCTGCTCCCTGCTTGGTTCTTCTTGTTACCCTGCATCAAGTCTTTCATCAAAGAACCTTCAGCTTCATCTGTTTAGGTTAAGCAGTGACCACAAGATAAATTCCTATGTTTTGGCAAGAGCAACTTACACCTGGAATATATTAAATTCCTACATCACTTTTTAGAAGGTATACTTTAATAAGAATTCAAGGGTCATTTCATTTTTACTTTCTCCATTTCTTTTAATGTCATGTTTCAAATGTTTTCAATGTGGCAATGTGCATCTATAACATAATCATGGTATTGTACCAAGAGTATGAATTCTTTTACTACATCTTTATCATATTATTGGACAATTAACACATACAATCTAAATGCACAGGGTATTCTTTTATCCTGTAGCCCTTAACTCTACTACACATTGCAACTTTGATTATCTAATTGCTGGATATTTTTTTGTGTGCCTGCGATGCGATCAAATTATCATCAAGATACTTGCTCCATTGAAATTCTGCCATACATTATAACTTTGATTATCTAATTGCTGGATATTTTTAAAGTAATTTTGTTATGTGCCTGCAATGTTATCATATTATTGCTCCATCATTTTAATAAAACACGATAACCAAGAATGTGTTTAGGTACAAAATAATAATAATAATAATAATCTGTTCTTGTATAGCGCATAAACCATTATGATATAACTTCCTCACACGCTTCCAAAGAGCTTTGCAAATTCTTACCCTAGCTTTTGCTCCGGTGACCGTTATCAGTGCACAGTGCATTTCAAGGAATAATCCTACCAGGTACCCATTTACCTCACCTGGGTGGAGTGTGGAAAATGTACATTAACGTCTTGCCAGAGGGCATTAGTGTTGGGGCAGGGATTCGAACCCGTACCTTGTGGTTCACAGTCCGGAGACTTATCCACTGGACCACAACACCTTATATGACATACCTTCGTCTTTGGATTCTCCAGTGGGGATCCCTGCAAGGTTGGCTTCCAGAATGAGCTGATGAGTGATGCTCTCTTCATCCTTCTTCTGTTGTGATGCCTTCTTAGTCCAGTGCATATCGTACGCTGATGGATACACTGTCTTGATCTGCTTCAGGTGGTTTAAATCAAAGTTCCTGAGAAGAGTACATCATTTATACACGTTAAAACTTGTATTAGTATTTCAACTAATTTCAACAAATGCAAATGACCTTGGAACAAGCTTTATACACAATAAATCTTTACAAAATACATTACTGTATATTAAATTTTTTATAAAGTCATGCTTTTACCAAGCACACATTTATGTGATGAAAGATAGCCATTGTAGTTTGTACTTTTAAAAAATCAATATAATTTGCAGGTATCACTGACTTTCGTAATGAAAAAAAAAAGTCAGAACTTTACAGAGATTATTTTTCACAGATCATGAGCAAAGTAAAATTTTCTGTAAAGTATTGTAAATTGTAAATTGTTAACATGTTTGAATGAATATGTTGATGGACTAACCTTTGGTTAGCATTATGCTATTTTGTTAGTTTCTTTTACCAAATAAGTATATTGTATGTCTATTTTTGTACCTATGTGACATGAATTTTCGTAATAATTGATCAAACTAAAAAAGAAACAACAAAAAAAAGTAAAACAATCAAGTCTCAGGTATGTACTTTGCACTCGAATCTCAAGACTGTCAAGTATTGAGGAAAACATTAAAGGAAACCTAACCCCAAGAAACAAATTTAGTTATTCTGAGAGGTTTATTGTATTCTTGCCCATTAATCTACAAGATTCCCAACACAGTGTATGAGAGAGGTATTATAAAGCAATATATTCTTAGCAATAATGGTCAGTTTCTCAGCACGACACGGGCATTGCCATTTTCTTGATAACATGATTTACTATGCCAAGTCTTTTATCAAGTAAATGTATTGTAATTTATGGATGCTTCCTTCCCAGGTGTGAGTGGTGTTTACATGTTTTACTTCACCTGGTATTATCCTTGAACTACAATTGTCAGAACACAAATTGCATAAATAGGTGCTCTTCTGGGGTGAAGGTTCCGCATGAATTAAATAGATTTGTCAACTGCTATATATTTTAGTATTTTTTCAAAAAATGGGTTACAATTGTTTCCCTGATATATATTTTTCACCAAATATATTTTGTTACCTCCTCAGCTATGATTTGTCCTCAATGAAAAGTAAAGTTTTTGTTAGTGAATTACAAATTATATGCAACCAAATCTTATTACAGAAGGCATAACATCATGCCAAGAATATCTTCATTTATATATCTCTTGTACACTTTCGTAAGGAATATTGTACATCAAAAGGCTGGGATACATCTCATCTTTCAGCATATCTACACTTATTCTTTGGGGTGAGGTTTTCTTCAAACCCATACCTTTGTGATGGGTATAATCTCAAGCTTAGTAATTCTTTACCAGTTAAAGCATTGTGGAGATTATCTAGGGGATTGGGGGCATTTGGAATGTAAAAACTCACTTCCGGCTCATCTTCTGGACACCACCCTTGAGCTTGGAGAAAGTGCAGTTCTCTGACCGGTTGTGCAGCATGCTGACAACGGTGTCCGAGCAACGGAAGGCATCTTCTAATGATCTGTACCTAAAGGGAAGAGCAAGACTTGAAGGACCAGCCTGGATCAGATGACGGTACCTTTCAAAGGCAGGGACCACAGTCGGAGCACTCTCTTTCCTATAAAAATAAATAAGAATTAAGTAATGAAAGTTTAAAATAAAAAAAATTTGAGACTTTTATTGAGAGCTACCCTTAACACGAAATTAAGTGATTCCTTCCATAACCTATTGAAACTAACACACACTCCTCTACATCATACCTTCCTCTTATCAAGTGATTAGAAATATATTTAACAGCAATTTTTAAAGATAAAAACAAGTATCAGTGTTAGAAAAGACAAATCACATTTTGTTCAAATTCATCAAACTGTTCTTATGAATCTCATTAAAGGTGTTTGATGTACATGCACTTCTTTTTTTCCTTCTGTTCATTACCTTTATTAACACATGCAGAGATCTGCAGCTAAATTTGTTTCATATTGATTTCTTTTTTAATTTACAGAAGGGAATTTTGCTTATTTTGGTATATTGTGGTTCGAGGATACAATTACAAGTGTATGGAAAATCAACCTACTCTACAATTTTGTGTACAGGTTTTGACACAGTCTTTGTAGCTTGCAGCCTCTTGATCTCTGCTGCTGTGTCCTTGACAAGGGCAAGACGAGCCTGAAGGTCAGCCAGCTTTCCACATCCAAGCAATGTCTCTTTCATCTGGACGGGGTCAATATCCTCCTGGAAATGTAATGTCATCATGTGTTTTCAGTCCATTATTAAATGTTTACTTTGAAGTTCAACATGGTTTAAACGATAACTAGATCTAGCTAGAAAAGAATAAAACCCATTGCATGTTTTCCTTGTAAACTTTAACAGATTTTAAATAACAGGTGTACTTCATAGGTCTCAGTCTTTGACATAGCGAGGCAGTAAAGGTCTAGAGTTAGATCCAAGACTAAGTTCAATGTTAAATGTTATTGTTACAAATAATACAAGAACAAACAGAAGAAGCTTGATGAGAACCTCGCTCTCTCTTGTATCCTTCCTCCGCTAAGAAAATTATAAAAGGAAAGGACACAGAACGGAACTTTGATGAGGTCAAACACTGTCCCTTTTTTTTCAGTCATCAGTGTTCACAATTTTTTAGGGAGGTCTTCTGTCTAGATCTAGATCTAGATCTACTATCTATAATCTAGACTCAGACCCCCCCAAAAAAAAAAAAGTAAGTTGGAATAAAAAGAGGGAAAGACAGCATTATTAAAATTTAAATGGGAGAGTTTTGCAAAACTTCCATTTGCATTTCAGCATACTGCATAGGCCTAGATCTAGTAGACCTATGTATCAACTCACAAGTTTCTTTGAATCTGCAGACGTTGGTTCAAGACGCCTCCTAATTGTTGAAGCATTTGTCCTTTTCTTGCTCGATCTGCCCGTTGTCCTTGGAATTTCAGTCTTCTCAGAGTCCTGCTCAAGAGTACGTTTAGTTTTTTTTCTTCGAGGTGGGTCACCTTTTTCTGGATCAGAAACTTGTCTTTTGAGAGGTGTTTTCTCCAAAACTCTTTCTCTTTTCGTTTCTGTGGGAAGAACGGAGCCGGAGGAAGAAGATTCTGGGACAACATTTTTGCTTCTCTCCTTATCTTGAATTATCGTTCCGGTGAAAGTGCGTGTCAATATACTACTAACCAAAGCAGAATTTGCTTCTGATTTGGACTTGTTGAATGCTCGAAGTTGGGTGGAAAGATCAACTTCACCACGGCCACCGCGGCTGACGAGACGGGTACCAAGCGCTGCGGTTTTCACCGGGAGAGTTTCGGGGAGGACAGCCGTCTTTCTCGGGCATTTTGCCGGCGTGATCTCACTGTCGCCAAGTTTCAGAATCCTTGCACTTCTTTTAGTTGGTTGAAGTGAAGAACTGTTCTTCCGTCTAGTGTAGTAATCTGTCACTTTAGACTGCGCCATGATTCAGTCTAAATTGTAATTTTGATTGCTAAGAAAAATGAAAATAGTACTTTCTGACCACCAGCGGCGTCGTCTACTTTTGTTTTGGTTAAACGCGGGGAATTAGTCACGTGACGTCTTGCACTCTAAGCTTAGTCTATTTTCAGTATCCCCTTCTACGAATAAGGTGTTGCATTTTTATTATAGTTGCCACCTGATAATGATTATCATCAAATAATGGTATGATCAATATGAAAATATTCAATTATTTTATATTAAATAACTTGATACAGTGTACATCATTTTAAGTTTTATTTTCATATTTTACCTAGCAGAACTGTATCTATTAAAATGGACCTGCTGATCATGTAGACTATTAATATATGCAGTTAAATATCTATGCATATTCATCATTTCATGACACGTGTTGAAGACCAAACCAAACATCCTTTTCTGGAAGGCCTAAAAATGAAATGATTATGATTGTATTGGACCCTAGCTACCACAGGGTCCATGGTATTATCAAGATTATTCTTTTCCTGCAGTGGAGTATCCATAACGCATCGGGACATCTCATGGCCCTGTTTTTTCTTTGTCACAGAATTTTAGAACTTGCTCCCCCCTCACATAATTATGAGTGCCAGCTCGAGATCCTAAATATGCCACTTTTTTAAAAACTTTCCAATCATAGTATACAGGGGAAATCATAACAATTATGGCTCATGTCCTCTAAAGATATAACCCAAACGGGGGGGGGGGAGCGTCTTTCAAATTAGGGGTGCAGGAATAAATTTTAAAAAGGGCACTTTCAAAAAGGGCGCCTACCGAAAGGGTTACCTTAGTTCAAAGCTTGTAATACGTACATAATATATAAGGGATAATTTTCAGCATTTTCTCTTTACGTGGTCCAAGATACTGCTTCAGCACTATACTTTGCAGTTGTGCGTGATTATTTCAAGATTCATTTGCGAGCGAGCAAAAAATTAAGATTTGTGAGGTCGCATTGCGATTGGTTAGAGCTTACTATTTAGATGAAATCACCAATTATGGTGTGTTTTTTTTTAAACAATCTCACAATATAAGAATGAATAAAACCTTTGATATGTTACCTAATGAGATGATATAAATGCAAGCGAGCGCAGCGAGCGAGTCAGTTTTGGGGAAATTCGAGAAAAAATGCTCCGTCACTTAATTAGAATTATTTGCATATGATGAGGAGGCTATGAGAAATCTATTGTTTCGTGCGAGATGAGGGGTGATAAAAACATATTTTCATAGCAGTGATAGCACGTATGGTAATTATAATTGTCTCTTTTGAACATGAATGACATTTGGTTATGTAAATGGAGTTGCCTTGAGTTTGAAAACTCCTTCATTGTTTGAACCTATTCTTGAACGAAGGGCAATTGATTAGCTTGGTATTCTGAAGTTCGAAAGGGCATGGGGTTTCAAAGGTAAGAGGTTACCTCTTTTAGCAGTTGAGTAGAATGGCATGGCAGTTTAAAGGGGAAAACGTTTAGTGTAAAAAAATTAAGGCCATACTTTTTATACTTTTTTTTTACTTATCTATAGATTTTTAGTCATTTTAGTCATTTTAGTCATTTTAATATGAGAAGTATGCCTTAGAGAAAGGTTATTCGATAGCGTTGGAAAAAACGAGCACGATTATACGCCTAAATTAAAGGGGCACAGTTCGTTCTTATGACATTTTGGGCATTGTACCTCCTGTCTCCCGCGACCCCTCCAGCTATATTGCCTTTTCATCGTGGTGGTAGAAAATTATAGGGTACCTGTTTGCTTTTTTTAAAAAGGCTGCTCCGATTCTTTGAAACTTGATATTGCTCGATCTTTATATGACTGCAAAAGGGCACACTTTGGAAGCAAAAATGGGAAATGAAGGTAAAAAGGGGCACTTATCAAAGGGCAATCATAGAGAAAGGAAAAGGGACACTCATCAAATGTAACAAGGGGAATTAGCATATTTGAAAGGGGCACTAGTTTCAGAAAGAAAAATGGGCGCTTATCAGAAGAGAAAAGGGCATTATATTAGACAGGATCAAACAGGCAATTATTAGAAGGGGAACTGATGCACTTATTCCAAAGAAAAAGGGGCACTTGTCAAAGTGAAATGGGTAGTATCAGATTTGACTAGGGGCACTCATCAGGTGAAAGCTAGGGGGCGTCTATAAGAAAGGCCGAAGGGGCACGTATTACAAAAGGAAAATGGGCACTTATCAGCCGACTTAGGAAATGGCATTATTTACAAACGAAAAGGGACTTTGATTACGAGTCAAAGTTAAGGGGCACTTATCAGAGGCCAAAAGGGGCATTTATTGAAGGGGATCGAAGGTGCACTTAAGTTAATTTTACAGAAAGAAATCAAACAAAATCTTTTGAAAACCATTGAAGCAGTAATTTTGTTAGGTTAATGTCTGTAAATGTTGGTATGTGTTCGATTAGGTCCCTTGTGGCTATATATATATATTATTGAAGGGGATCGAAGGTGCATATATATATATATATATATATATATATATATATATATATATATATATATATATATGAGATGGCAAAGAACATCCCCACATCCAAATCGCATCGTCATTGCAGCGCAACATGAATATTCATATCGGGCCGGTGACACATCGTAATACATATTCATAATTAAGTTGCTCTTCTCTCTGACTCTGCATTCTCGCCTGAATTATCAATCGTTCCTGTTCACATAAAGCCAAGGATCCGCAAAGTTCGAGACAGAATGGTATGCATTTCTACATCATCATTTATTTAAGTGTAATGTTGAATAAATGTAATTACAAATACATAGCCAATAAAGGGGTTTTGTGAGAGTTCTGCTTATATTGTGGTCCCATGCGTAGTTATTGGTGTATGGTTTGAAATGCATGACCTGATGACTGATGATGATGATATCCGTATCTCATCTCTTTCCTCTCAATAATGAGTAATTGACCTGCTGATGGACATGCATGTATATCTGTACTTCACTCGGAACAGTCTGTTGCTGATCCCTGGCAAAAGTGGAGGGAGAACAAGATGTAGGCGAACAAAGAAGGATAAAAGAAAGAAGGATTAAAAAAAAACGAATGAGTGGGAAAGTTTTATGAAAACGTTGTGTGTTGACAACTTGACACCTCTATTATGAATTCTCAAAACTTTCAAACACCATGCACCATTGTACAAACCTCACCAAAAAAGGGCAAAATGCAATCAAAGACAGCACCTCAGGTTCAAGTGATGACACAAAGATCATTGACAAAGATATAAGTAAAATACAATCAAGTCGAGTTATCGGTGTCGAGGGAAAAAATACTTTCAAAAATTCAAATTGGAAATCTACCGACTGTCATTCCTATTGATATGGAGCTTCGAGATCATTGTGTATATTTTTTGTCCTGCAGCATGGCCGATTGAAAGTGAAGACTACAGAAGAACAGCAAGAAGCAAAGAGAAAGGAACGAGAAAAGAAACTTAAACTTTACACAGCTGGTACCCAAAAAGTGTTTGAAAAGGTAAGTTAAGTTTACTTAAAAACATGAAAAATGCTCAGTATTTTAATCACTCTGTGTCTTCAGAGTATACAATGGAGATGTTTGCAGTAGCTTTGATACTTAAAGAGAGTAAATTTGTAAAGAATTGAGAATGAAAAAAATGTGCAAGATTGTTGTCTGAACTAATAAAAATGGATATTTTAAAAAAAAATCAGTTTAGAAGTATGTTAAATGGTAATGGCAATGTCCTGAGTTGTAGTTCTATGTGAAGTCCTGATACAATACGATTGGTGTTCTACTTCTAGACACACAGTTGATCATAAAATTAACTCCTAATTGACAGATTTTTGTCAAAGTGCAAATAACTTGTGTGTTTTTTATTTCAAATTTGCAACATCATTACAACCTTTTGCCATCAAGAAAGTTTCCTACCGTATATGTAAACTGCTCCCTGAATAGAAAATTAATTTGAAGTGGAAAACGTGGTAATTCAATGTTCAAAGAATGATTTAGAATTTCTTGATATGTAGCCAAGATAATTCAGTGTTTACTTTGTTTAGAAATACTTTAAAATATTAAAAGCCCAATCAGGTTATTATTATTATTGTTTATTTGACCAATCAGAAAACATACAGTGAGTATAACAATCAGATAATACATGGAGATTTCATAATGCATGCAAACAACAGTTTTAGGAAAGTGGAGAGGAGAGAGAGAAGGATACAATCTGCTGGTCAGGGGTGACAAAAGCAATTGAAATTGCTATTACTCGAAAGCATGTCACCCCCCACAGGTTGCATCCTGGAAAAATAAAGAGTAAAGAACAGAATAAAAATTCACAATATGAGATAATAAACATATATCAGGATAAAATTATAATAATTTGAGCAATTACCATTATATCCATCATTGCTTTCATTACATTATTTTGTCATTACAATGGCTTTACATTCATCACATAAAACTAAAACTAAAAACTTTCAAATCAATAAAATGGTGCCTACATTAGAAACATTTGATTTGATGATTATCTGGGAGAAAAATTGATGTAATAACATAAAATGCTTAACAATAATGTCTAACTTTCAAAATAAAATGTTTAGAATTGTAATCTTAAACCTCATGTGCATGGAACGGAACGGATAAATGAGTTTACAGGAATTTTTATTTTTCCTAAGTGACAAAATAAACATAAAATAGTCAGTTATGATCTAGGTGAGATATACAATTATTATTGGGTTTTCCAAAAGTGGCTTTTAAGTAACAATCACATTTTGAGAATTCACTGCATAAAATGAAAAAGCTTTGTTGGGTTTGCTTGATAGAAATAGACAGATTATGAAAAAAATATTACCATTAACAATTATCAATACATTGTTTTACGTTGAATTAAATGTGTTCAGGGAATAGTGAGAAGAGATTGTTTAAGTGTTGAAAGGAAGGATGAAATAGAAGCGAGCACAGCAGTATCTTTTGTTACTGTGGAAAGGTTATTCCACAGTCTTGGAAAGCGGCGAGATGGAGAAAGAAAAAGTGCCTGTGTCCGAGAAGGAAGGTGACGGAATGTAAGTACCTCTTGTCGCCTGGAATTGATCTGGGTACATTCGGTAAGCGCCTCACAAAAGGTTAATGCAATTGGAGTGAACAAACTGCAGAATTAATGTATGTTAATTTGAACGCCATTTATATTTTTTAGGTCTAGATGAAGATTTTTTATTTAAGGTGTGAACACATCAAGTTCTTCCAATTGTCATTTCAGAGAAAGAAGAATGAATTTGATGGGGAAATTTTAGAAGTCTGTGCTCAGCTTCTTTCAGCGAACCCAGACGTCTACACACTTTGGAATGTAAGAAAGGAGACATTCAAGGTACTTGCAGAGACAAAGTAAGTATCTATTGTTACTAATCACTATTGTGAATCATATGCATATTCATGATTATGTAAATGGTGTGCATGTATATTCGATGAGTTGGTGAATGGGAAATCTGATAAACCATCACAGTCATGGGTAAAACATTTTGCTGTTTTTGAGTTTTTATGTGATGAGAGTTGCAAGAGGGTGCATTCTAAATAATGTAGAACCCTCTTGTCGTAATACTAGTATGTTCAACACTCTTTCGTGTCATTCTATGCCTGGTCTTAAAATCAGTAAAATGATTTCTTGTATAATATTGGAGCAGTTTCAGGATTTTTCTCTGAACTCAAATTAAATGGAATGCACCATAAAAGAAAAGTCTGTAACAGTTTTGTCACCTGTGATGTCATTTTGAAGGCTAAACAAGTGAAACATTGAAAGTGGTAACTATGGGGCAAATCTATGATGTCGGAGTCCATGTAACATTGGTATGAGATCTTCTACTACATATGGAAGATGAAATCATCTGTTGAAGATTTTGAAGCGATGATTATAGATAGTAGTGCCTTGCCAGAATCATTCCTGTTTCAGTTGCTTCTCTTCAAAATCTTTGCTTAATATGCATTTCTTTTTTTACCAGGGTTACATGGACATCACATTTATATAAAATGACATAAACTTTGGGTTTATAATATCAATTCACCATGAAGCCTGGGTACTTCTAAACATAGGTGGCTATGATTTTCATGCTAAATTCAATTTGAGCAATCATTGTTATGGTTGAAATGATAGGAGACATAGGTTCCCACTTCAGGTACGTCACAAAAAGTTTTTGCCAAACCCGATGGAATGACCCCCATATTGTATGAGACATCGTAGAGGTGTTGTGGTCAAGTGGATACGTCGTCGGACTGTCGATCACAAGGTCCGCGGTTCGAGTCCCGCCGCTGCACTAATGTCCTTTGGCAAGACATTGATCTACATTTGCCACACTCCACCCAGGTGAAGTAAATGGGTACCTGGTAGGAATTTATTCCTTGAAACGCAGCGTGCGTAACAGCTGCACTGCTAAAGCCAGGGTAATTATGTTGCATTATTGTAGAGCGCTTAGAGACATCTGATAAAGTAAGTGTTAGGTGCTATATAAGCACTGTAATTATTATTATTATCATACCTTATTTACATGTAAATACTTAATGAGTCTTCAAACATGTTGTATCCCCCTCTTTCCATTTTTCATTGACCATTGAAAACTCCCAATAGTGATTCTATCTCTACTGGAAGATTTTGTGGACTCATATCTTGCCATAGATAGAAAAAAGAATACCGTTAAGAGTAACAAGAAAAAGATACAAAATTTCCAGATTATTGTTGATTGTAAGTGAAATCGTAAATAAAATTGTAAACTAAATTAGTATTGCCTGTTATTTATAGGACTCCCGATGAGATGCAGGAACTGTATGATCGAGAGCTGGGTTTCATTGAGAACTGCTTGAGGGTGAACCCCAAGTCTTATGGTGCTTGGTACCATCGTTGCTGGGTGATGGACCACACCCCTAAACCAGATTGGAAGCAAGAACTTAAACTCTGTACTCTGTATCTGGAATATGATGAGAGAAATTGTAAGTCTGATTGGACGATTTGGTGCAATGTGCCTTAAATGACATTTGTCTTTTTTCCCCACATATTTCATCCAAATATGAAGAATCTCTTGATATGACCATTGAATTATTTGTATTCTGGGGGGTGTTTTGCAAAGACTAAGATCGACTTTAAGTTGGACTTAACTATGGCAGGCCATTCATGCCACTGGTTGCTCTCACCATTGGTCTCTCAATTATGATCTTTAGATAATATTTTTTCCTTCAATAATGAACTATCAAAAAAGGTAAATTCTGTAGATTTGTGACCACGATTTGTATGTCCCTTTAGAGACCAATGCCAGTAAATAGTGAGAGCAAACAGTGGCATGAACGGCCTGCCATGGTTAAGTCCAACTTAAAGTCGATCTTAGTCTTTGTGAAACACTCCCCAGGTATCACTAACCATTTGTCATATCAAGAGATTTTTCATTTGTGGTTAAAATATATATGAATAAATGTCATATGTCATACAGGACACGTTTCATGGAATCGCCCCAAAAAAATGATTTCCATGTTTGATATCTGTTTGGTAATGTTTGGAAGAGAATCTGTTGATCTGAGTTTACATTGTATTTTTGATGTGTTGTCCTTCTTTTTTTATTGAGCAAGTGGATGTTCCTTGCATTGAAACAGAAGAGATGTGTTGTGAATAAGATGATCATGTTTGTTGTACAGTCTTAAGTCGACCTTGACAGGGCTGAGTACAATGCATCATCTTAAGAGGTTATTCTACACATGCGTCAACTTGTGCGAGGTTGACTGTAGTCACTTTTCTTTGTTTTTTATTAGAGTCCTGTACATAAAATGAAAAGATTACCGGTATGTGCTGTTTTATTCTCTCATTTGGCAAGTGCATGTTCACATTTCAATAAATGTATCTAATATCTATGTGATTTGTTTTATAAAATGCTCTGATGAATCTTTGTCAAATCTTTTGTTTGTTTTGGGGCTAAAGTTCTAGCACAGTGACATACCAGTAATCACAATTATTGTTCAGTTTTCCAGCTCAGCCCTTTTTTTTTTTTTCTACATTAATGATTATTTGTGTATCAGTTTGATTGAAAGCTTTATTGTGACATTGTTTGTGCGATATGATAGTGCTATACAAGAAGCCAATTTTCTTATCCTGTTTCAATTTCCGTCTTTATTCATTCATTCAGTCCACTGCTGGGACTATAGGAGGTTTGTAGTCGCCAAGTCGAACGTTGCCCCATCAGATGAGCTTCAATTCACCAGCAACAAGATCAGTACAAACTTCTCCAACTACTCCTCCTGGCACTACAGGAGTAAGCTCCTCCCAGTGCTTCATCCTGATCAGGAGAAGAAAGGAAGGCTCGAGGAAGACATCCTCATCCAAGGTATCATCATATCAGTCCCTCTTCTGGTTTCTGCTTGCTTCAAGTGGCTAAGACCATGATAGACCAAATAGATACATGCATAGCAAAACCACCACAAGGCCCCACCAAGGCTAGTGTCAAAAATACTTTCCCCCAAAATTCGACTCTAATCAAGAGGCATCATATCAGTCCTTCTTCTTGTTTCTGCTTGCATCAAGTTGCTAAGACCATGATAGACCAAATAGCAAAACCAACACAAGGCCCCACCAAGGCTAGTGTCAAAAATACTGTCCTCTAAAAGCCAACCATAATCAAGATGGTCTATGCCTCTGCCCTCTAGCTAGCTTTCACACAAAATGTATTTTTAAAGGCAATATCTCTCTGCATGTTTTTTGTAATCATTTATAAAATTAAGATGGACATTTATAAGCATGGTATGCACATTTTTGCTCTATTCTTGTAATTCTCGCATTGAAAGTTAGTCTTGGCAGTTTAATTTCATAGATGCATAAACAATTTTCTTTTCACTTTGCAGGAGCACAACATTAATCCAGTGCAATTAGTTTGCACTCTAACCCAACCCTGTCACTTTATATAGAAATTTCTTATCTTTTTGTATATCAATGTGTTTTGTTTCTTTCACATCAGAATATGAATTGGTGCAGAATGCCTTCTTTACCGACCCCAATGACCAAAGTGCATGGTTCTATCATAGATGGCTTATGGGAAGAGGTAAGTCACTCCAAATAATTTGTATGTAATCATAAAATTCATATTTCAAGGACTCATTTCCCTAGATCACCATCTCCTTGACAACTATCCCTCCAGGGAATGTACCTTCTCCCTCCCCTGAAAAGAAAGACCTGCATATAAAAATCACCCCCTCACACATACATACACACTTCTTCCATTCAGAATTAATCAATCTCCATGTTGGATTTAAAGAACCTTTGCCATGGACATTCATCCTACTTTTACTTTCCTATGATAGTAACTCCTTTTTTTAACATGGTATGTATTTAGTAGGCCACAAAATGATCCAGAATTTTAAAAATTTTATATCAAAAGATGTGCTAGATTTGGGGCTTAAAAGTCATGAAAGCATGGGGTGAAAAAAAATATGCGAAAATATCGCAGAAAACTCCGGGGATGCAGCCCTTTAGGTTTAATGTATGTACCTCCCAGCCATTAGATATTTACTGCAGGAAAATATGTATCATGAGATTATTCATAATGAACCCAACCATTGTCATTTTGTTTCTTACCAGCCCCTCCCTATGGCTTTGTTCAGTAGGCCTACTCTTGACCTTTTTGTTGTTGTCAGATTTAAACCCAGTTTTGCACACCAATTGCATATTCTCTCATGGCAGCTACTTTCTTTATTTGTGCACTCACAGGTGAGAAACCATTAGGAATCCAACTCGTCTATGCAAACAGCACCCTCAATCAGGTCATGGTGATATTCAGCCAGCCTGTAAACCTCCTACAGCAGCCAGCAGAGGTGTCTATCAACAGTTCGGTCATGGATGGAACGTGGAGGAATTCAAGAGGTAGTCAATACCACTCCATCATGTGGGTATCCTTTCTACAAAATGGTTGTGGAGCAGGGTTTTGATAACCAATCTGTTTTGTTATTAGATGTTTTAATATTGGTTTGATATTTACATGTATGTGTGTGTGGGGGGGGGGATAACATGCAAGCACTGTCATATATTGGTGAAGGCTCTTGACCCCGAGACTCCTGGGTTTTATCCTTGCTCGATGCCTACATCCATGGACAAGATTTTTGCCCACGTTTAGGCTTCTGACCCATGTAAAATGGGAAACTGACAATGCTGGAGTAATAATACTAATAGCAGAGCCCATAGGAAGAGCAGTATTATATAATACTGATTAGGCTACCAAGGAAAAATAAGATCCGCCTATTTTGAATGTTATTTTACCATTGTCTTCTTTGGACCCAGCTCCGGATCGAATTTAATCATATCTGTGGAAATATTTTTTTTTATATCAGTCAGTATTTTGTGAATTCCTTCAGGTATTGATCTCATTTCTAAGTTATTGAAACCATGCATATAAAAGAAATATGATAGAAATTGATAGTACTCTTCTGTTGACATAATGAAAGAAAAAAAGTGAAATACAATCCACTATCAAATACCTGAGGAGAGGATTTGATGCAGGAAAACAAGGTCCTAAGCTCTAAATATTTGTCATGGTTTATTTGCATTGCATAAAACTACATTGCATTAAAGGGATCAACATAAAATTCAAAATTTGTGACAGTTACTTTGTATCCATATATATGACTGGGTTACACCCCAAAATATAAGAATTCATAAACTTTTTTCTTGTTAAATAATTTGTAAGAGAATATCTTTTTACACAAAAACATAAGAGTAACAAAAACACATTGCATCAAATACGACTGAGGAATAGTTTGCAATATGGAGAAATAAAGATGATATTTATAATGGATTGTTTTAAGCCATATTAAAGTTTAGAATTGTGTATTTGATGAATCAGTCAAAACCTTAACTCTTGTTAAGATCTACACAGTGAACAGCGATGCATTGAGGCAGGAAGGTGAACGAACACTTCAAGTCAAACTGAGCGAAGATGTCTGTAAATCATGTCATCTAGGTGAAGGTAAGATTTAGAAAAAATAATAAACAGAGAAAGAGAGGGAAAAATTCACACTTTTGCAAATGTTGCATTGTATGGGAAGTGTTAAAATGAGGTAAAGTTATAAATACAGTGTATTGTTCTTGCATATATTACCTGTGTGTGCCTTTTTTTTTGGGGGTCTGTCTAAAGGCCGTTCAACAGTTAACAAAAAAAAAATCCTCAACTATTAACAGGTGGTTCATATTTGAGTCTTTCATTTCCTTCAGTTCAGAAATGAGGAAAGGTCTGTTTCTTATACAACATCTGTCATATAT
Source organism: Mesocentrotus franciscanus (assembly GCA_037976565.1). Lineage (NCBI taxonomy): Eukaryota > Metazoa > Echinodermata > Echinoidea > Camarodonta > Strongylocentrotidae > Mesocentrotus > Mesocentrotus franciscanus. The sequence continues at coordinate 27,197,324 of CP137676.1, forward strand.
ATGATATGTTACAATTGCATGAATTATGTATATAAACATTGTTGTAAATAGCTGTTATTTTATGATATGAACAAATAAAGTCCCTCGAAAGAGGATAAATAGAAGGGAAAAAAATACATTTGTCATTGATATAATCCATGTACAGTCAATATATATGGTTAAGAAACTGTAATGGAAATCAATTTATATTACAGGAGAAGTCCACCCTGATATGAAATTAGTTTTAATAGAAGCAGAAAAATGAGAGAAACAGGTCAGTGACGGTTTGAGCAAATTCCGATTAAAATAAGAAAGTTATGAATTTTTGAAGTTGTGATCAATCTAACACAAAGTGGCAACCCCCCCCCCCCTCCCATTTGCTCTGTACTATAAAAAAAAAAATCAGAAATTGTTATTTTTCCTCAAGAAAGTTTACAATCATACATGCACCCTAAATATAATTATTGCAAATATGTTTCTCTACCCCTGTATGGAAAAAATCTGTTCCGTCATCAATAAAGAAGTAAATGAAAGTTTATGAAATTGTATGTACAGAGCAAATGGGAGGGGAGCTCGCAAGATACACCACAGAGTTGCCCATTTGTATTTGATTGATCGCAACTTCAAAAATTCATTACTTTCTTATTTTTAATTGGAATTTGCTCAAACTTTAACTGACCTGTTCCTCTCATTTTCAGCTTCTATTAAAAACAACATAATATCAAGGTGCACTTCTCCTGTAATGAATGAAATGTACATTTCATTGAAACACACCACCAATATGCCAAAGATTATCCAAAGAATTCAAAATCTTATTTGATTGCCCATGAATAAATTACGGAGACACTGTATCTGGCTTAATTCCTACATTTAGGTGTAACAGAATGTTGGAGCAAGGATGAGCAAGATGCAAGTTCACTCTTCACGGCTGAACTCAGTGATGAAAAAACAGAATTCCTCACAACAGAACTAGAGTCCTGTCAGCAACTTCGAGAATTGGAACCAGATAATAAATGTGAGCTTTAGCATCTGATTATTCTCTGCACAATTGTAAATGTGCTTAATAACTGCTATTTAGAATTTTATTTAGTCTTCAGAATATATTTCTGTGAGCTCTTTTTATAGTTTAAATAGAAGGAATTGTGTCTCCAGAAGAAAAATGTTGGGGCTTTATTTTTTTTCAGGGATAATGGTTCTTTCATAGAAGGGTATGTATTTTAAGTATGTATGTGATTGCCTTCATCTCAAAGTTTCATACAACCCCTGTTATGTAATATTACTGTATTTGCAGGGGCCTCTTAGGTGTAGTCTTTATAATAACATTCCTTGTCCTCTTACAAACTAGGTTGACGTAGTTGACTGCTCCTCGTTTCACTTTCACTACTTTCTTGGCAAGGTGGTTATCAGCAGTGATCTTTCTAATTAAGGTCCTTCATGTTCATACTTTGAGGCATAAAACAGGTTGAAATTGTTTCAACATGTTTTCTCTCTTTTATGTTATTTTTTTTACACTGTATACCATCTTTTCTATGCTGTTATGTTACTCTTCTTATACCCTCTTGGCTATTGCTTTTCTTTGCAGGGTGTCTGTTGACGGTGATCCTTCTCATGAGGGTTCTCGACCCTCTAAAGCTTGAGGCTGAGATGCTCGACTGTTTCACAACCATCCTGTCTCAAGACACCTACAGGGCAAACTACTTCAAGGATCTCAGAAGCAAGTTTATCATGGAGAACGCCATCATGAGATTCCTGCAGAAGAGTTCAAAGGTCACAGAGTCACAGGTCAAGCAGACGACATTTGATGTATCTGGAAAGGTCAGTGTAAATGAATAAATATGCACACTATGGAATATTAAGAAGTTTCTCCACAATGCATCTTAAGTATTAAAGAGATTCATTACTTTAGTTCCAATATGCTCGTGATAAAGGAAATTTCCCCCAGATTTCTCTCTTGATCCTGGTATAGAAAATGGGTACCTTATAGGAAGATAGTCCATGCTTTTGATCTTTCATATATCACTGACCAGTTAAAGGCAAGATTTTAGTTCCAATATTGGAAATGCAGACGATTGCTAGTTTGGCAAAGAGGCATACATTTATACGAGCTAAGGAATAAAAAACAAAGGCAACTCTTTCATATTTTATTCAACAATAATCAGTCTGTGTTACAATTCCCCCCCCCCCAAAAAAAAAAAAAATCATATATTTCAAGGTAAATTAATAATAAATTTTAACACGTTTCATTCTTATTTGAATTCATGAGCTGATTAGTGTGGCCTGTATGTCTGTCTCGTAGGTTTAAAATTTTCAAGACATTATACATGATTTGTTTTACAGGAGTTGACGACCTTACATCATCTCCACCATCTATCATCCGTACACTGTGTGGACCTCTCCAACAATGACCTTCTTGCCCTCAATGATGTAGATCTACTGTTCTGTGTGTCAGACCTGAAGGCTGATAGCAACAGGCTCCAAAACATCTCACACTTGAATGGATTACCTTGCTTGGAAACATTGTCACTTGAAAACAACAGTATCCTTTGAGGAGTTTTAGTGAATCGCATGATGATGAGGATAATGAGGAGAAGGAGGGGAGGAAAAGGAGGAGGATGGTGATAATGAGGGGGAGGAGAATGGTGATGATGATGATGATGATGATGATGATAATGCTGATGATGATGATGATGATAGGGATAATACTAATGATGGTAACAGTGATGATGATAATGATGATGATGATAATAGTGCTGCTGATGATGATGATTATAATAATGATGATGAGGAGTAGGAGGAGGAGGAGGAGAAGAAGGATGTTGATAGCATCAGGCATGAATACATCTCATATTTACATGGTGAGGCCTACCTCAAAAACACCACTATCCTTTTGGGCTTCAGCCTTGCATGGCAGTGATGGTTAGGGTTGTGGTGATGGTGATGATGATGATGAGGATGCTGATGTTAAAGACAATGATGATGATGATGATGATGATGATGATGATGATGATGATGATGATGATGATGATGATGATGATGATGATGATGATGATGATGATGATGGTGATGATGATGATGATGGTGATGATGATTAAATGATCTTAGACCTACCATGGACTGCCCTGCCTACAAACCTTGTCATTGAAAAACAACAGTATCTGTTTGGGGGTTTACTAATATATGATAATAGTGAGGAGGAGGATAGTTGATGGTAGACAGTAGTGATGATAATTTTAGTGAGGAGAGTAATGATAACATGATAATAATGGTGATTATGGTGGTGGTGGGGATAATGATGATGATGACAATGGTGGTGGCTGTGTTAGTGATTTTGATGATGATGGAGATGAGGATGGAGGTAACAATGATGAAGAGATGAGAATTAGGATAAAGATGGTGATGATGATCATGATGTTCATGAAGATGAATGTAAATTTAAAGGTCCTTTTACCTTTCTTTTTTTTCTTATAACTGCAATCACTCACTCAACAAAGATGCAATACCCATCCAAATAGTTCCTTAATTCCTTTTCCTCAGACATCTCTTCACTCTCACAGCTGGAGCCGCTGGCAGCTTGTCCAAATCTTCGACAATTGAATCTGTCGGGTAATCCAGTTTGTGACCTAGACCTTTTTGGGGCAAAGGTCAGAGAACTCCTTCCACAACTGACGAGCCTTAACAAGGAGTCACTATGATGGCTGTTTTAGTTGGGTCTGTGCCATTTTTAAAGTGCAAATAATAGGTTATTGCTAGTAGATAACACACTTGGGGACCGGGTGTAAAATTTAAATTACAAGGGTCCTTACAAGAATAACGATATGTCGGTGCATACTTTCAACTTGCAAAAACATATCTGGTTCTACTGCAAGGTCGGTCCACTCTATTAGTTTCAAGTGTAAACAAATACATGTATCTACCAAGGATTGCGGAGTGGAGTGTATGTGGTGTAATAGAAATTAGTTAGGGTATTGTGAATTTTGTGATGTATCATAACTTTACAAGAATAAGAATATAACATGAGGATCATGTACACATTCCAGAGTGTATTCCATTTTTCTGTTGTTACTATTATTATTAATATCATTAATGATTTGGCACCACCTGGGCCTGGTACGATAAATGCGAACTTAATTAATAATGGGTCTCTCCTCCCGGTGTAACTTATTGGGATGTGCAGGTGGACCACTACACTGGGGTTGCCTCATACTCCTCTATACTTTATGCATTCTGCTTTTGGTTAAATTGGACTTTAGTTTTTAGTTCAGCTTGTCACCAAACTTAACCATTCAACTTTATATATAACTACGATATTATGGGGGGAAAAATAGAACTATTGGTGAAAATAATCATTTATTAATTTTCTTGAGTAACCTCATTAACCGATGAAATCCAGAAGAAGGGTCATAAGAAAGTGACAAGTTATCATACTTTGTTGAATTATGTGCCATTGCAGCATACAAGTAAATTGCATTTCTTCATAAAATATATGCTCCCAAACACTACAATTCATGCAAAAGATATTGGCAAATTTTTAAAAAAATATACATATACTGTCAACCATTATAAAATCGTATTTTCTTAATCACGATTTCGTCTTGCAAATTCTTTTGCCATTAGTCATTTGCCTGACGGCACAAGTTAACCTTGGACTATGTTAAAGAGAAAGACCAGTTTTGGTCATGCGATTGCATTGTGAAAGAAACGTTGTGGAATCGATCAGAAAAGGTTGATCATCTAGCATATTGGTATGTACTGCAAGGTTCTGGAATCATCAAAATGATAAGAAATTAGGCCCAGTCTTGGTAAAGTTACAAGCACTGTACACAGAAAGATGTATGTGGGACTATGCGACCACGTGCACGATATCTATTTGGTCCCAATAGATATAATAATTTACCAAATATATCAATTAGTAGGTGGTTTCCCGACTTTCCTGGCAAAATTTGTATCATCATGTATTAGTCAAAACATATTCTTTCACATGATTGGTAATGAGAGCTTCCATTTCATTTTTTTGAGAGAGGGGCGTTTTCCAAAACTGGTCTTTACCTTTAACATCATAGACATACATGTATTGTAAAACTGCTAGATGTGGCAGATGCATGGAACAAAAAACGGCATCGTTTGATTCGTTTCACAAAACCGTCATACTGTAAGTACAACTTCACCAATATCCCATTGAAACATGTGGAAAATTTAATTCAAGTTTCAATGAGATGTCGGTGGACTTGTACTGGTACTTATAATGGTTTCGTGAAATGATGCCCAGGTTTCTGCTCGTCTACCTACACTGAATTTCACATAGAACCAATTCTTTCCATTTACTACATCCAATGGCATTCTGTTTTCGTCATTTGTATTTAATCCCAGCCCAGCACTATTATCCTTTGGCAAGACGTTAATCCACATTTGCAACTCTCCACCCAGGTGTACATGTGCATGGTTACCAGATATGTTTGAGCGCTAGTTACTTTGGCGACCCAGCTATAATCAAGTAATAATATATAAGCACCATGAGCGTCACGAGCGTCACAATGTGACGGATACAAGCACTACATAAGAAGCCATTATCGTTAATGAGCATATTTGGATTATCTGTTTTCTTGACTTGATGTGATTCTTGACCATATTTATGTGCTTGTACTGTACTGTCCGTGAATCAAACACATTGTAAACAAAATATTGTTTCAGATCATTGTAAAAAAAATGTATAAGTTAAACTGTCAAATTTCAAACTGTGATTATGTGAAGATGATATGAACCATTATTATTAAATGAATATTTAAAAAAACAGTTATATCTCAATGTGGTTTCATTATAATTTCTCCTTGATAGTAAAAGAGGATGAAAAGGGAGAATGAGAGGGCAGAAGCAAGACAAAGAAACAGGAGAGAATATATAAAAGAGAGAGAAACAAAGTAGGAAGTGAGAGATAACAAAGATATAAAAACAATGGAGAAAGAAAGACCAAATTATGAATAAAATAAAATAAAGTCATGACCAATTCCTTGGATGACATCAAACATCAAAGAATATCTCCCACTTTATGTCAAAGGAGTAATGTAAGCAAAGTAGATACGAGAATCTGTGGATGTATTAATTAATCATTCAGAATATCTAAATATGTAGTTAGAAATATGTACATGTACCACCTATATGAATAGTTTTGTTGATGTTTTAATAAATTTTTTCTGTTTTTGTTCTGACAAATACCACTAACTATGATTTAACGCATGTAATAATTTACACAGGTAAAAATTACGCTTTGACAATTTTATTACAAAAGAAAATGCAATGAATTTAATTTTGCATCATAATAACATGCTAGTCCTGAATACATTCAGCTACATCTTTTCTCTTTACATGTACAAACTTTAACATATTACACTTGCACAAATACATTTCACAAGCAGTGAAAAAGTGGGGCTAGTATTATGTGCTACACTACAGTATTTCTTACTTTGCTCGCACCCTACGTGTTCAAGACAATACCTCAAAATGCAGCATTTTTTAGTTAAAGCATGTTACCAATGGCAACTGCATGCAACCAAAGTCCTATATGTATGTACTGAGCTCTGCGTTGTAAGATACAGAAATTTGAAGCATATTACACTTTAAAAACCTCAGCAGTTTACTGCGTCACATCTGAAAAAAGCTTACAGCTTCTATATGGTTTTACTTCTTAACCGGGTAGGTTTTTTGGTAACTTGGCACAGGTCGATTCATCACAAAATACTTGGAATTTGTTTTCTTACATTAAAATTCATTTTGACATGGTACGTATTTAAAATATCAGTTTTAGAACAATATTAATTGAAGCAGACTCACCTACATATACAATATAACAAAATATTAGGTGATTCCAGTGTATAATGTCAATCAGCCTATTAATACTGTGTGATTTCAGAACGAAGTGCAATTAGACTACCATGCATTTATTTTAGACTACCATACAATAGTAATTATTTAAAGTTTTTATGGTTTTTACTCTTTTCTAAAAGAGCATACAGCAAATTGGCAACTGTCACATGCCGCAATCTAGTAATATGTTAATATTTGGACAATGATTAAATGTTTTGCTTTTTTATGTACAGACAATAATTATAGTGTTAGGACAGAATGCAATATGTTGCCAATTTAAGGAGTAGAAAATAATGATTAGTCTTTAAAACCGTATCCCCTTTGTAAATATTGGATTGTCCAGTTCATGGTCATATTAATACATCTTAAATCTTAACCTAATCACTTATCAATTGAGCGGTACTTTCCTTTCATACGAGTTTCATTTAAAATCGCCATACAGGTACAATGTACATGTAACAACTTCACCCAGACTTTGAATAAATCTACAAATTGTTTGCCTCCCTGCTCTATCAAAGTCTACAATATGGACATTATTTGGTGATATAATTTATGACTGCCGAGAGTCAACTCTGTATGCCCTGAAAGACAGACACAAATCTGATTGTTATGAAATCTTTTCTACTAATAGTAATAAGCAATGGAAAACTTTCAAAAAACGACATTGTGCTGCTACTGTAAGTGTGCATGTTCAAAGAGCTGTATTGGAAGTAGACATCGTTTTCTTTTCGAAACAATTACAGATTATTCAAATATATATGCAATTTAATAATCTTATACTGAACTTATACTGAAGTTGTGTATCTCTGAGGAAACTAACCTTTTTCCAGAAACTTATATATACAATTAAATCTACACTTTGATCATATCACATGTCATCTTTCATTTCCATCAAATTATAAACCAATTATAATCAAGAGAGAAATCATATCTGTTAAGGCAAGCATGACATTTAATAAATCTTTGGCCTATAACAACAATTTAGATAGCAATGTTGACATCCAAAATATTGAGAAAAGATTTGCACTTGTTCTCCTCTGTCTCTCTATTCAGAATAGCATGACATGTGCACTTCTACAATATATTGTATTAGCATGCACAAGCTATTATTGGCAATTTTGAGTAATGAAATTAACTTCATAAGTATTGCTTCTTTTAACACAATAATTCAAATCGGTCTGTAAAATGAAACTGATGGAAACGAGAATTAGTAGGATTAAGCAAACTGCAATGCAATTATGAAAAGTTTATTGATGTAGAAGTTTATACAATGTCAATTAGAGGGTCAACTTGCAAGACATTTTGAAGGGACATAATTACAAATTCCTGATCAATATACCCAACTGCCTACATGATATTCTTGCAAGACACTTTATAAGATTAAGATAATTACCTAACTCCCGATAGATACTACCACCTAGTGGCAAGATACTTTGATAGTTAAGGATGATACACAAATTCTTGATTCTTACATACAGGCATACAGCATACTTTATCAAATTCAAAGTACTTTGCAATAGTCTTATCATTATGACAGGTCAGTGATGCAGTCAAGACCGGGGGCAGGGCTCAATACTAACAGGCACATGGGACACACGGGCACCTAAAAGTCAGGAACCCTAAGGTTTTATATAGGGTTCATGCATACAGACTAAAAAGTGTAATCTGGAGAGTGTGGAGCACTGGAGCCCTGCTTGGGGTCATGACACCAGGAAGGATTTTGATAGCAAGTATAAAGTATAAAGTCGCAGGGTCAAAACCAAAACATAGAAGAAAAAAAAAAACAGAGAAATTTTAGTTCAAATTCTACATAACCTATTGAATGCTAAGCTCCATATATCTCAGCATAGGGTCTGTGGGAAATGTGTGTTATACCAAAATTGAAGCATAGTCAATAGGTTTATTCATCACTATCGTCTGTCCAAGGAAAACGGCTGGTTAAGCTGCATTCTGTACCTCTCATCCTGGTCTAGCTGCTGTTGATCTGGATGCCAAAGACTACATAGAATCCTTTCCGTTGCTAATGAAGCAACTGTGTGAGAGGCTAGTAATCTCCCATTAACCAGCACAGCATCCAGCAAATCCTCCAGGGTTAGTGTCTTATGCATAGGAGCCTTGCCACCAGTAGCTAGTCTATAAACGGCCTTTTGTTCAACTTCATCCACTCCTAGCTTACTTGCAACATTGGAGCTTGGTGAGTCTGTCGATGATTGGAGATCAACCTTAGTCTCTCTTTCCTTGGCTTGTGGCGTTGTTTCAGTGAAGTATTGTCCATGTGCGTGCTTGAAGCATCCATCCCGGACCTCGTAGCGGATTGTCTCGATAGCATAGCACTGATGAGATTTTTAGGATGCGCTGGACGGCATGCAAGACGACAGGGACAGTGGAATCTGTGACTCCTCCAGCCCCCATTCCCAGGTCGTCACAAAGACTCTTCCGTGGAGCATTTCAGCATCTGGTAAACAAGCTGCTTTGGTACAGAACTCCATTTTCTCGTTAGTCACAGGCTTTGACACTTCGATGGGTAGGTATTGCATAGGATCACTGGGCATGAAGCGGTTCTCAAAAGTAGCTCTTACAATGGCCTTCTTCTTCTTGGTGCTCTTGGCCTTCTTTACCACCTTGCTCGGTGCCGGAGTCAGTGGCGTAACAACAGGGATGGTTCCTTTCGCAGCATTGGAGTCATGGATGAAGTTAGCAGTCTGGCACTTGGTAAAGATTGCAACCATAAACTCGTTATGTAGGTGGACACTCCTTTCTGTCAGTAATCGCAGAGCTTCATTGTCAAAATCATCCTTGTCCACTTTCTGGCGATACCACTGTTTCATTATTGTCCAGTAACCAGATATATTATCCCCAAGGGCATCCTCCAGATTTTTCCTGGCTTGCTTCAGCTCTGCATTCACTGCATTCATTGCCATGGTGTAATCTTTTCACATCCAATCCCTGTAGTGAGAATTTAAGTGACAACAGAGAAAAGGAATATAAATATGGTTACCGTCTGTGTATGGGGAAGGTTGATAAATGTCAGTTTTGTTAAAGAATTCCCAATAACAGACAGTTATTTCTGTCTACTTCTACTAGTACTAGTACTACTACTAGTAGACTGTCTAGTAATTACTATAGTATTTTTATTGCTCAAGATATCTAGTATTTAGTAACCGAAGTAGAGTTTCGAATCAGGCCACTCTAAAATTGTAAAAATAAAATAAATTTTCATGCAATTTATTCTCCAGAAGACCAGAGTTCAGAACCATTCTTTTCCAATATTCCTTAATAATAATATAATTTTCCCCCATTTTTCCACTTAATATTTACGAGGTCATTTTCCTTCACTCTACTGTAAAGATACTAAAATTCTAAATCAATGCCAGACACGAAAATATTCCACACAGCTCAGCTCAGCTCAGCTACTGTCATTCACAGCTCAAGTTATAGACTGACCCACATATTGGCATCTGTGTGTTGTTACAATACGCCGTGTTAAAAAGTGGTGATGAAGAGTCCAATAAGTGGCAATAACACAACAAAATTAATATAGAATGTAGTGAAAGATGTTTAAAAATATGAAAAGCAAATTGATAACAGTAAAAAGACAAAATGAATCAACTTTACCACTATTTTTCATCAATCGCTGATGCTCATTCTATTTCAAATCTTTGGCCTACAAAATAAGCGATCGTCCAGTCAGTACATGCGCGCCTCTATCCCTCGGCCTATACTATACCAGTACTGTGTACCTTGAGCTGAGAGCGCGCGAACGTACGTATTACGTACACTGTACATGTACCGTTTGTCAGACGGGTGACAGCCTAGGGGCACAGAACTGAAAATTTCCAGTTTTGTTCGGGGGGGGGGGTCAATCTTTTAATAATTAGTCTTTGAATGGACAAGGCTTAATTTGACTCTAATCTCCATCCCGAACCCTATTTCAATTGAAGAAAAAAATACTGACTACTAATTTCAAGTCAAATAAGCAAAATTATAAACATAACTTTTCTCCCCAAAAAAACTTAATTGCGCCTACTCGCAATATAGAATTGAGTCATAGAGTCCTCTCGATCTGTAGGCCTAGGTCTCTTTGTAGGCCTGACTGAAAACTGAAGCTACAATCCTGAATCTTTCAACTATGAATTTGATTGGCATTCATCCACATATAAAATGGCACCGTGAGCAGGGTATATAGGTCTGAATTCGGGGCAAATGTGTTTCATCACCAAGAACCTCCATTTTTATGACTAAGTGTAGCAGCCCTTGATGTATATTTTGTAATCTTCCTGGACGCAGTGGAGTGAGCACCGATAAACGAACTGTTGGCTGTTAACTGAGAGAGGGGAGGGAGGAGAGAGAGAGAGAGAGAGAGAGAGAGAGAGAGAGAGAGAGGAGGAAAAATAGAGAAGAGAGAGAGAGAGAGGAGGGAGGGAGAGAGAGAGAGAGAGGGGGTGGACGTTCCATTAATGCAACGTTTTTTTTCTTCAAACGGGCCGGTGCCGAAGATATCTCCGTAGGGATGCCGTGAGAGAAATTTAGCTTTATTTAAAAAATGTTACTTTAGAATAATGTCGATTTCAGGGCTCTGTTTAAAAACAACATAAAAATAACAATGAAAAATATTATATATAGAAATGACAGGGGTAACGTAGGTTAACACATAAACACACATCATCATCACACTCACGCTTACTTCACATGCACTCAGGAACAGGTACACTATACCTGTAATTACCACCTGTTTACCAAATACAAATTACATTAAAATCAAGCATAAAATTAATTTGACATCACTGCTACCCCCTCCTCCACCTACATACAAATATAAAGGTTTGATGAGATTTTTAAAAATGGCTAAGGACTGGGCAGATTGGCATTCATCAGACAAACAATTCCATTCATTTTTATACCAACAGATACGAATGTCCTCTGATAATATAAGGTTTTACATTGAGAGGTATGCAATAATAATCTGTTAGTGCTTCGTGTTTCACGTACGTGTAGAAACATTACTACATAACTGAGATGGTGCTATCCCACATTCCCACTTACACATATTTTATACACCATGCATAATATTGACTTGTTAAACAGGGTTGTCGATTTGTATCCGGGGTTGGGAGGGATGATAGGTGCCAAAATATTTTCGGCAATGGATCAAAGCAACCAAGAGGTAGAAGCGTGGGGCAGGTTGCACCCCTCCCTTCCAAGTTATTAACTTTTTCAAGTCACCCTCAATAAAGATAACATTTCAGAGAATATAAGAGTGGTAATAAAATTAATAACATGCTAAATGTTAGTCCTGACTCTTGCCTGCAGTGTAGGCCTACCAGACTGATATCATCTATTTTTAAACGAAATTTAGACATTACCAAAAAAAATCCAATGGTGAGGGATATCAACTTGTGAAAGTATTATGTTACCAGTGGGCAAATGCATTAATAAGCAACCAGGAAAGGTTCATGTAGACAGAAAATTCTTTATTTCCTGGTGATAGAAACATACATTTTATGAATATTGATGTCTCCAAACAACATTCATCGTGAAAACCCATTCCAATATTCTGTGTAAGGAGATCAAAAAAACATAGTTCTCATTAGTAAATGAAAAACATATTGCTTTTGGTTCTTCATTTGACTCTCTTCCTTCTTTAATTAAACCAACTGAATCCTCTCTGCGGGAAACTCAATTCAATGAAACAGAATATCACTGATGCAAAATTTGGTTCTCAAAATGACAGAAAATTTCCACTCCTGATCTCATACAAACTGTCTGTTTCTTAAAAACATAATATAAAACTTACGTTCCAACTACCAAACAACAAACTTCCATTATCTCCTTCTTCACCCAGATATACTTATCATACCAGATACGCTCTAAAATATAAGCATAATATTCCCTAAGGCCCTGACCAGAGCACTATTTTTTTCTTCAAAAACTATAACCAGTCTTAGAAGGTGCATTATTATTGGAAGGGTGTTATAAACAAAACTTCAAACTTAATAACATTCTAACCTTCAAAAACACCTTAACTATCTTATGCCTGTTACGTTTGAATACAATACATAGGCCTACATCAGCTTTTCAATAAAACAAAAATAAGTTGTGACATAATAATCTTTCTCCAAAATATTGAACTGGAGTATTGCTTGTTTATGTACATACAAAGAGCTTATTTTCAAGAGGCACTAGATCCATGTGTGTAACTTAAGAAAGAACTCTTTGTTTACCCGATTTTGTTCAGGTGTCTATGGAAAATTGTTATTAAAAGATGCATGTGTTCATAATTTCTCTCGTAATTTAGGTTAATAATTTTGTTCAAGGTAAATAGAGCAAAATGTATATCATTATCTCCATTTGCTATCAAAATATTTTGCTCCTTTCGGAAAATAGCTCTTCAAATGTTTTACATGTAGAGATATAAATAAGCAAAGAAATGGATGAAATCAATAAAACAAAATAGATACTGAGTATGACTATGAATCAGGGAACAAACTGAAAGTTTCGTCTCCTACATGCTGTCATTTGGACAGAACCGTCTTTCTCTTGTCTTTCTTCCTTTTCTCTTCCCCTTCCTTTTAATTTCTGCCCGTTTCTTCCCCCTTTCCCTTTTTCCCAGGTAGCAAGCCCATATGGGGCCCATATGGGGATGATCTGGGTCACTTGTGCCATCTGGGCTATTAAATGGAACCCATTATGTATCCCATATGGGGCCAATATTTAGTAACCCATATGGGATCTATCTGGGCCAGCCCTTATGGGTCCCAGATGGGAATGAGCTGGGCGTACACATAATAGAATATGAATATGCCCATATGGGTAACACATGGGGAAAATCTGGGTTAACCCACATGGGATATATCTGGGTTAACCAATATGGGTACCAGATGGGATTAAGCTGGGCATACCCATTTGGGCCCAGTTTGGTATGGGTCCCATCTGGGTCCCATCTGTCTTATATGGGTTTACCCATATGGGTCCCATATGCTTCTTGGGTGCAGATGCCTTAGGGCCCCATATGGAAAACCATCGGGGGCCCTGTTTCAGAGAATATGGGACCCATGTGGGTCCCACATGGGCTTGCTACCTGGGCTATTATCCTCTCTGTCTCTCATTATCTCTCTCTCCCACTCTCTACTTCTTTTTTGCACTTTTGCGCTTCGCGCTTAACATTTAGCTCGTTGCTTTTTAACGCTGCGGCTTTGCATTTGGCGCACTGCATTTCTATGATGCTGTTGATTGAATAAATTGAATAAATTCATCAATTCCTGATGAAGCCGTATGAGCGAGAATTCAATTTATTCTTGTCTCATATACGGTTGTCTCATTTACTTCGTTTTCTATTTATATATGATTGTATGTATTATGAAAATGAGATAGCAAAATGTGTATATTGATGGTCATCTTGCGAGTAATACTAATAACCATTAACTACTCTCATCGGGCTCTCATCATTAATTTTTCTCTTCATTTTTTTTTTTGATGGTGAATTATTGGGGGGATGATTGTACAGGCCACCCCCACCTGAAATATTGGGGGTATATCCCCACCCCCTGGGATCGACACCCATGTTGTTAAACAATTCTTTCAGAGTAGGCCTGGCTTGTATTTGAAAAACTGTTTCCGATGAAGTTTCCCATGTATATCCACAAACAATATAGCTGCTCGCTTGTGTAGCGTGTTTAATATTTTGTAGTTTGACAGCCGCGAGGTGCCCGAATATATATATCTTATTTTTGATATCGAAATTACGTTTTTACCACGCTCGTTCGCTTCTCTAACTTGCAACATTTAGAAACAGGATAATTCTGGGCAACGAATACGTATTGGATATCTTATCTAGTATTGATTACGAAATGTGAAATAATTCATTCACTTAGAAGGGCGTTTTTCGTTGAAGAGGAGTACGTACCTTAACTTCGGATAATTGGGGCATCAGCCTCTAACATCCCCCAATCTCTTTCTCTCGATCTCTCTCTAGCTCTATATAGCTGTCTGCCTTTTAGTCTCTCGATCCCTCAGTTTCTCTAACTATACTGACTATATAGTGACTACTGTCCAGCCTTCTTGAGGCTACTCCTCTTCCACCCATATCATCCCCTTCCCCCTCCTTCCCTCCCCCTTCCTGGAACCTCAACCACTCGTGGATCACTATCATGAGGGAAATAGATGCTGTTGGGGGAACAGAAAAACAAAAACGGTCGATTTATCGGTCGGACGTCCATGTAGCATGTTGGCGACCTCGCGCCAAAGCTTAAGGTCATCGCACTTTCTCCCTGCGCTCCCTGGCAAACATGGCTTCCGTGAAATCATCAGAAACCCTGCAATTTTCTGCTGCAAACGGCACCTCGGATCCTGCCGACCGGTCAGTTCTGATTGTCGGTCAGCTCCCAAACTTAACCAAGGTTTCTTATGACATCGTGAAGACCAAATTGCAGCCTCGAGTCAATGAAGAGGTGATTATATGTCTTGTAAATTGACTTGAAATCTGGATGAATTAGTTCCTGGATCAGACAAAAGTCGGCCCCACACGTTATTTTGTGTGTTTGGTGATTGAGTAAATGTACACATCGTAGCGGTTCGTAAAGCCGTCGCGCGTCGAGTCTGATCTGGCCAGCGCCAGGCTAGTGATTGAGTTGATTGTTGTGTCTTTTCACATGTTTTTGAGGAATGCAAGAACTTAAATGGAAAGATAAATTTATTCTATTTTGTTTGCAAAGACTAGGTTACTAGAGGTGAACTGATGATTTATTGTCATAATTGTGTGCATGAATCAGTATTTTGAGAAAAGTTTTAGAGAAATTGTGTGCTGTCAGATCAGTGTCGGCATGGCCAGGGCTGTAGAGTGTGGAGTAGGAAAGCCTAAAACAAAGACTAGAGTAGACTGAAACAATGATCTAGTAACAGTAATCTAGCTAACAGTGGAAGTTACAAACTGATTCAGCCGAGGACGCAGGTTCGAAACTGAGTCGCGTCTTTCGGATGGTGACGTTTAAAGGTCGGTCCCCAGACGTAAATAATCATATCTGATTGATACACGTCTGTAAAAACCCAATACACACACACACACAATGGAAGAAATAAGTAAATATGATTTTGATATCACCTAGACAGGCTAGAGGCTTAGACCGAAAATTCTGTCTCTTTCGTTCGTTAGCCTCTGATTTTGGTAGGGTTGGCTCCTCTCTGCTAACAAACGAAAGACAGAGACAGAATTTTCGGTCTAGCCTCTAGTAGACCAAAACTAGAGCACTTTGTGCTAAGCGATATTCATAAACAAGATGAATTTTTCTCATTAATTTCCCTCTTCCACTCTTCAAAATGTGCTTGAAGACTCCAATGTGTGGAGTTTGCAACTGATATTATCTCCTTTAAAGGTGCTTTGTCCCATTTGCAGGCCCCCAAAAATGAAAAGGTTAAATTCAATGGCATTTGAAAGATAATACTAATTTAGAACTTCCCTCAAAACAAAAGGGCTTGAAAATGTCCTTTTGTGGGAAAATAACGACCGTGAGTTTAATTTAGCGAGCGCCCTCGTTTAGTTAAATAGTCTTTATTTTCAGACCCTTGTACCGAATGGTCCTACGTTTTGTGCTACGCAAAGCTTCAATCAGTTTAATCTTGGCCATTACAAGAAGTGGGTTATTGATGTAGACAAATGCTCATGTACCCTTTTCAGCTCATTTTATGTATGTACATGATATTACCAAAGAAAAAAAGAAGTCGGTCAGTCACTCAATAGTGACTGACAGTGAAGTCTATAAAGTAAACGGGTGTCCTTGCATAATTTGAATACAAGGACACTGCTAAGGTTTAAATTTCACAGAAAGGACATAAGTGAAATATTCATAATTCCTGCAAAGTTCTACAGAATTTGATGTTGGCTGCAAAAGGGATACACTACCTTTAAGGCACTTCAGCTTCTCCAGGGCACTCCTGGTACAGTTGATGCAATTGTTGCATAATCACATTCACATATAAGTCCTGAACCGCACTTCTATCATGGACTGAAATACTCCTGTTTTAGTGTATAGCCATCCAGTATTGATCTGTCATATCTACACCTTGGTACCTGTCATGGAGTGATTCCACTAGCAATTCTAGTAGGTCATAAGGAGGAGCTTCCAGCTCATCCACAAGTTGACTAAATGCTATACTTTCAAATTTCTTGCATAATTATGAGAAGATGTAACTAAAGAAAATCAAAATAGATACCATGACTGTCTTATTTATATACATGTATGTAATAATCTATGTCTGTGCTTCATTTCAAGTCAACATGGTGCATGTAATTTCTTTCTGATATTTTTGTAAAAATTAAAAAATATATATATATATATTTATCACTTGTTTATAAGTTAATCTTTCTCCATGCAAAATTTTGCGTAAATTGAGCGTTCCATCTCTATGATTCTTGTGGGTTTGACTTTGACCCCCCTCCCCCAGTCATAATGTGCTCCTGAAAAGCCCAGTCAGAATAGGGTTAACCACCTTCAAAATGGACCATTGTTTTGCAGTCCTACAGAATGGCACTTGGCTGCCTCAGCCCATCACCAACAGATACTGTCTCTCTGTGGTTCAACAACGCGACTCTAGCAGCCCTGCCGATGAAGGCTAGTAGGCACAATGCGCCATCCCGTTGCCATATCCTCACTAAACTGGTCCGTAGCTGTCTCACCGGAAGTGGCAATGAGTGCATCGTGGTAGGTAGACCTTAGCTGTTTTAATCAAGTGCAGGTGTATACGGGTAGAAATCATTGGCAGGAAATAGTTTGGATAATAGTCACTAAAGTATTAATCTTGGATTGGGAGTGATAGCAAGTGTTTGAATGAACAGTTATTTTAAACAGCATGAAATAGGATCAATAATGACACTAGCTCACTGTTGCTATTAATTGCTGTTGAGAGACACAATTGCAAAGAAGAAAAAAAACATGTAGAATAAAAAAAGTGATATTTCAGATATGTATATTATATGTTAGGATTTGGAAAACTCACTTTTTGACTAAACAATGCCAAAGACACCCATAAGATGAGGAATATGTACAGGTTATGGAAATATGACTAATGTCCATAGTAGATTTAGATGATTTCTATGTGCACTGTTTATATTGCAACTTCTACATAAAAGAAATTTGGAGCTTTTCAAGTTATCTTTTCTCGTAACCATTATTATTCTTTTTCTTGTGATAGGTTGCCAGTGAACATGCACATGTCTTTCCTCTTGGCTGTGCCATCGCAAGGGCCTTCCCTCTTTATTCTCGTAAAGCAGGCGCTCGTAAGCAGACCCAGCGTGTCATCACTGTAGAGTTCGTCATCACGGACAGTGATAACGCTTCCTAACGGATGAAGAGGTGGCGACTCTAGATGTTGCGGCCCAGTCTATCCGTGAATCAGCCCGTATCGTGGACATGCCTTGCAATGAAATGAACACGATGGACTTTGTAAAAGTAAGATCTCCACTTTATCCACACTCTCAACTTCTTAACCAAAAAAATAATTAATTTTTTCTTGTTGCCATTATTCTCCTTTACCTAGATTTGATAATCCACTTTGACTGACTTGTGCACTCTGAATGATCATGAAATTGATGTGCTTCTCACATTTACACATGAAGAAATTCTATTGTAAACTTTTAGAGCGATAGTGTTTTTGATGTTGAGTGACATTCAGATGTAACTACAGATATATTACAATTGATGATCCATTATTTACGATAATCTATTTCAGTTTTCTTGATGATTTATGATGATTTATTATGTTATTTTTACTAAAAACAAAAAGATTCCCAGCTTCTTATTCCCCTTCTTCTCTTTAATAGTTGTCTGAGCCCTATAGTATTTTTTTTAATGGATACATGTACATATCATCACACCACCCTGATTGACCACTATGTTATACCCCTGTATTGCATTATCACCTACAGGAAATCCAAAGAATTGGGCAATCCCTTGGCATCACCCCTCTCGTCATCCAAGGAGAGGAGCTCAAACAGAAAGGATTTGGAGGTAAGTTGTGTTTTCATGTGCCATGTATCTGATAGAGTTCCTGATCACTCTCTTGCCATAGACACCACAAGGATATTTTTTGTTTACTTCCACTGATATTGCCCTACCACTTGCTTCCATCACCTGTGTCTTTCCTAGATGTTGACGTACAGGCCCTTGTGCTTAAATGCATTCTTCCAGTTGGTGAAATCCCTCTCCTGAAGCTGCATCAATTCAGCCATCAAACTAAGTCATCTGAATACAATATGTTCCATTACACACCTTTCTTTACTGATCGTGATGAAACATCAATGGCAATAGCGAACAGCAGTGGAGACAAGACTGATCCCTGATGTACACCCACTCCAACATGAAAACTCTCAGAGTACCCTCTTCCACATCTCACTCTGGTCTGTGCATGTTCACACAATGTCATTACAGCCCTAACCAGTCCTTAAGTTATATGTACCATGTACTTTCAAGCAACTTAAAAATGCATGTTCAATAAGGATCACTGACGGCATTGAGAATTTGTGAATAAATTTCCTAAAGGCCTTTCAGATAATGTAATAGTTTCCACTCTTTGAATTGCACTTTTTTATCTTGACAGGTATCTACGGTGTAGGCAAAGCTGCAGCCAATCCACCTGCCTTTGTTGTCCTTAGCCACACACCACCCAATGCATCTCAGACCATTGCTTGGGTGGGCAAGGGCATCGTCTATGACACTGGTGGACTCTCCATCAAGGGCAAGGTGAGTGTTCTGAAAGATTTGAGAGAGTATGGCCTTGCAGCATCCCAGAGGGAATGTTGTGAAGACCAAAGTTAGGTTCACACGACAGTCCATCAACTTTAAGTTTAGTTCATGGTTTTAAACTTGAAAGTTATCTCGTAGTTTAATAAGGACCATGCGGACACACTTGTGGTTGTGAAACTTTAAGTTTACTTGAAGTTATAAACCACAGGCGATTAGAGCTTGAATCAGACGAAACTTCGCATATAATGATATGTTGTTGTCAAGATATGTTCCTAATTTGATACATTTCAATAATACTTGGTAACGTATGGGACATACATTGGACTTGCCCAAAATTTGCCCAATAGTAACTAAAATCAGTAGGAAATATCATGTGATCACGAGGATGACGTGATTAAGGCTGCATTGTGGGGGCAGGACTGAGCTAGAATTCATAAAGAATAAGAAGGAGGGACTTGTCAGTGTGGAAAGCTGTTTATTCCTACAAAGGGGGTTGGGGTAGGGGGTGGATAAGTCATCCAAGCTCCTACAAGGGGGTAGAGGTGACGTAGTAAAGTGGTTTTAACTCTTGACTGATGATGCAGAGGTTGTGGGTTTGAGCCTCGGGGCGGCACTAGTGTCCTTTGGCAAGACATTAATCTACATTTGCCGCTCTCTACTTGGGTGTTTGATGGGCACCTACAGGAAGGAATTTCTTGAATGCTGTGGGTACAGAAATTAGTAGCTTAGCTAAAGCCGAGGGAATATTGGAATGCCTTGAGCATCTGGCTTGGTAGATATATGCACTATAAGACTATCCAATATTATCATGTTTATTATTATTATTATTATTGTAACAATCTTCTAATGTATTTTGATGAAATGCATTTCCCTTGTTTTATTCATCCCTAAATGTTCTATGTCTTTTTCAATATTAATCAAATATTTCTCAGCATGTCATCTGATTTTTTGTTTCTCTTCTCCTTTCCTTTATAGACTGCCATGCCTGGCATGAAGCGGGACTGTGGTGGCGCAGCAGCTATTTTGGGTGCATTCTATGCAGCCGTGAAAACAGTAAGTCCACTTTGACATTTTCAACGATACAAGAGAAAGCGATTGTACCTGTGTATTTCAGGAGGCAATTTATAAATCAGGGATTGTATCGATCTTCTGCAGCCATTCTGCACAAAATGTTAGGATTATACAAGCTGAAAAATGAAGGGAAAACAAGTCCTGGATGATACTGTTATTCCATATGTAGACGAAGTCAGATGTATACCTTCAAAAGGAGCTACATTTACTATGGAATATAGGGGCATGTTACAGGGTACAATTACCTGATTGGAGAGCTGAAGAGCATCAGTGCATGAGTAAATACATAAACCTGTTCATCCCCAACCATTAACCCTTGTGAGGAAAGGGCCATTATTGTGATACATTGCTTAGGATTGATGCAACTTTGTAATGGAAGGAGGGAGAACTGTCACTGTGGTTTGAGAATCTATGAATTCTCTCATTATACAATATTAGCCAACTCCCTAGACATACCCAGTTGTGAAAATTTATTGCAGTCCTTACATTTACTATCACTTTAAACACCTTGTGTTTGCTAACTCACAGTTGCTGTTCTTGTTTGTATTCCAGGGTTTTCAAGAGAA
Organism: Mesocentrotus franciscanus; assembly: GCA_037976565.1. Classification (NCBI taxonomy): domain Eukaryota; kingdom Metazoa; phylum Echinodermata; class Echinoidea; order Camarodonta; family Strongylocentrotidae; genus Mesocentrotus; species Mesocentrotus franciscanus. The sequence continues at coordinate 27,218,532 of CP137676.1, forward strand.
CCTTCATGCCTTATTCTGCCTGGCCGAGAATGCTGTAGGTCCAGATGCCACGAGACCAGACGATGTACATATCATGTACTCAGGGAGGTAGGCCGATAGGTCAACTACTTCAAGGGCGTGTTTTTTTCTAAGGGGCTCATATGATATGTCAAGATTTTTGTACAGTTTTCCACTTATTGCAGGTATCATTTTCATTGTAAAAAAAACAATACAGAATGTTCATATATGTGATTACAACATTAACTAGGGTTGCTAATTTGTATAATACCATTAACAAGTATGGCATCTTTTGAATAAATTCCAACTTCAGATGGGAATTCGATAATTATTTTCATTGACTTTACTCACAAATAAGCAAATGTACATATACAGTCAAACCTGCTTTTGTGACAACCTGTCTACAAAGACCACCTGTCCACAAAGACCACATTTTTTGCTCCCCTTGAAAATGGTTTCTCATTGAAACATGTACTAAAGGAACCTGTCTACAAAGACCACTTTTTGTGTTTCCCTTGGGCGGTCGCTATAGACAGGTTTGACTGTATTAATATTTTATCAACTACAATAACATGTAGTGGTCAGAATGAGTGACAATTAGAAATTTGTCGGTGTTCATTCTTTTGAAACATTGCATTTATTTCTGCTTTATTCTTTTAATTTCAGGTCAGTTGAAATCAACAATACAGATGCTGAGGGAAGATTAGTACTAGCAGACGGGGTAAGTTAACAAAAGTGTCATAAAAACCACATTGATGCAAAGAGACTAGTGTAGCACTTTGATATCTTCCTCATGTCATTCATTAGGCAATTTAGCCATTCTGATATGCATGAGGCCGTCATGATCTTTCTTTATCCAATACTGTGAGCCTTTACAAGTCATTGTAGAAATTATACCAGACTTGATTATCTCAATGAAAAATTTAGACAATTTTAAACCTTATGTTAATTTTTCAATACCAAAATTGCTAGTTTCTTCCTTTCAATAATAGGTTTCTATACAGTTAGTGCAAAATATCCTCATGACCATACCTAGGACCTTGATTTTAATCGCATAGGACCTTGATTTAATTTTTTTTTAATTTAGAAAAAATGGCATTTTAATATACATTTTTTTATAAGCATGATTTTTTTTTCTGAACCTGATATAAATATCTATTATTTTGTTGCATTTTGTAGGTGTCATATGCAGCAAGAGATCTGAAAGCTGATATCATCGTTGACATGGCAACACTGACCGGCGCCCAAGGAATCTCAACCGGAAAGTACCACGCTGGACTCCTCACCAACAATGAAGACTGGGAAATCGCTTCAACAAAAGCAGGTAAGACCATCTGGACTTGACGCGACATGACTGCTATGGTTGTCAGTTCTTCAACGATATAATATTGTTACTGCGCCGAGTGTACACTTATAACATCATTGAGCTAATCTCCATCCATTATGAATAACTGTTGTTTCATTGTTAGAATAATGGATTATTCATTGCATTTGAAGGGGATTAGAAGGGACTAAAGAGGAAGTCCACCCTGATATTAAGTTGGTTTTAATGAAAGCTGGATAATGAGAAAAACAAATTTGTGAAAGTTTGAGCAATATGGGATTAAAAATAGGAAAGTTATGATTTGTTAAATTCGTCATCAGTATCTTGCGAGCTCCTCTCCAATTTGCTCTGTTCAGAAAATTTCATGAATTTGTTTTTTCTTAGTTATTGATGACGGAATAGATTTGTTTCATACAGGGGTCGTAGAAAAACATATTTGCAATAATTATATTTACGGTGAATGTATGATTGAACATTTTCTTTGGGGGAAATATAGATTTTTTAACGATTTTTTTTTTTTAGTACAGGGCAAGTGGGAGGACACCTTGCAAGATAAGTCACAGAGTTGCCATTTTTTTTCTCAAAAATTAATAATCTTCTTATTTTTAATCGGTTTTTACTCAAACTTTCACTGACCTATTTCTCTCATTGTTCTGCTTATATTAAAACCAACTTAATATCAGGGTGTACACCCCCTTTAATGGATAGATGAATTTACACAAGTAAAGAGTATAAAGAATAAATGTTATGTTGGTACAGACCCTAATTTGAATAGATATTTGAATTTGTTTACTTTTATAATAAATCCCGAAATTTTGCCTGAATGAATGTTGCTTGTCTTTCAGGTCGTAGCAGTGGAGACTTGGTGTTCCCTCTAGTCTATTGCCCAGAGCTTCACTTTAGTGAGTTTGGTAGTGCAATAGCCGACATGAAGAACTCTGTAGCGGTAAGTCAAGGATTTATTAACATTCTCAGAGGAGAGCTTTTGATTTTCAGTTTAAAGAGAAGGTTGAATTCTGGGAAGCGGTAAAAAATATTTTGTGAGCGTTATCATTGTTATTATGCAAGTGTGGAAGAACATCAGATAAAACATGTTCCCTGAAAAGCATGGCTCTTAAAATGCCTTCATATTCTAAATATGGCATGTAACAGCATAAAAACCGGGACGGAATTTTTAAACCACATATTCGTGTAGTCCCATGTACATCTTTCTGTGTACAGTGCTTGTAACTTTACCAAGACTGGGCCAAATTTCTTATCATTTTGATGATTCCAGAACATTGCAGTACACACCAATACTTATATGGTAGATGATCAACCTTTTCTGATTCCACACCGTTTCTTTCACAATGCAATCGCATGACCAGAACTCAACTTTATCTTTAATGCAGAGTGAAAGCAGCTAATGTCCGAAAAAGTAGAGCTCACTGTGATAACTGTGGCCTACTTACTTGTATAGTTTGATTTGATTTCAAATTAAAAAAATAATAATGTCTGTTTGGAGCCAGACGAGCATTAACTCATATTAATACTTTTAACACCCTTTTGGCTTCAAATAGATGATGATACTCTGAGATTCAGTGGTTCATTTTGTGTTCAGAAAAGACAAATGTAACTTCTTTTTTCGTGAGTATATTGGACCCCTGAGGAAAATAACCATGACTGACAACCCAAGAGTTGGATAACAAGTTTTCCCCTTTAGAAGTGGAATGAAAAATCTGATCGGCATTAGTAGATCCTTTACCAAACTCTTCCTAAGTTTTTATGCTCATTTCAGTATGTGGAGAAAACTTTCAATGCTTTTATTTCCTCTAAATGGTTGAATAAATATCAGAAACAGATGACAAGCTTCCAGACAGCTGTCCAAAGTTCAAATCCACCAAAAGACAATGTCAACTTCCTTGTTATGGCTCCATGTGATCAGTTTATCCGCTGATTTCCTGTATCCTTGTGATTTGTCCCTCATGTGATCTAAAGATTTGGTGTTGCCAACTTTTTTATTTTTTTAATTATTATTATTAACATTAATGGTTGTTATCAGATAGTTAAGAGACAAGGGCCTTTCGAAACCTACAGGTAACTAGCTCAATAAACTCAATGCCGAGTTTTTAAAGATTCTAGATATTAGTGACAATGCTGTGTTAATTATATTATGAGAACGAATAAAACCACAAAATAGACGTTTGGGGAAGTTTGAAATACTTTTGAAGAATTGTATATAGAATACATAATATTCCAACCAATTATATTTTGTCATCTCAAAATATTACAGGTCATAAAGGTTTTATTTGTATGCCTCCGCCACCAAACATGGTGCCGGAGGCATTATGTTTTCAATTTGTCTGTCTGTCCGTCCCGCTTTTCGTTACCGCGCTAACTCACAAACCTTTGAGTGGATTTAACCAAACTTGGATTAAGTATGTATGAGCATGCAAGGATGAACTTAATAGATTTGGGCGGAAGAAGTTAAAGGTCACCTGTAGGGTCATAAAAGTGTTGCAAAATGCTAAAATATACCTTGTTACCATGATAGCATGAGAAGTATTGAAGCGATTCAAACCAAACTTGAATGAAGTATGGAAGAGCATGCAAGGATAAATTGATTAGATTTTGGGCAGAGAAGGTCAAAGGTCACAGGGTCTTAAAAGTGTTGAAAAATGCCAGAAAATACCTCTTTACCACGATAACTTGTAACGAATTGAAGCAATTCAAACCAAATTTGGATAAAGTATGAATGAGCGTACAAGATGGAATGATTACAATTTGGGCGGAAAAGGTCAAAGGGCACAGGGTCATAAAAGTGTTGAATAATGCCAGAAAATATCTTGTTACCAGAATAACTTGAAAAATATTGAAGCAATTCAAACCGAACTTGGATGAAGTATGAATTAGCATACAAAAATGAAATGATTAGATTTTGGGTGTAAGAGGTTAAAGTCGAAGATCACAGGATCATATTAAAAAGTGTTAAAATTCTCCCAAAATATCTTATTACTTTGATAACTTACCACAAATTGAACCAATGTTAACCAAACTTGGCTCAAGTATGAACAAACAATGAACAGATTAAATGAAAAGGTTTGGTTTGTGAGGTCAGAGGTTCAATTTCGCAGAATCATTCATCAATGAACATACATGTACAACTCAGGCAGAGGCATAATGAGACACAGTTGCATTCATCTTGTTTACATTTCGTCATGTGAGAATCGAGAAATAGGGTTGTCTTGAAATCCGATCCGTCTACTTCAAAATGACACCCCCTTTCTCTCCATTTTCTGTTTCCCTTCTCTTTCTCTCTCTCTCTCTCTCTCTCTCTCATTCTTGCTCTCCTTCTCTTGTTCCTACTTTATCTATCTTTTCTTCTTTATTTTTGTCTGTCTCTGTCTCTCAACAATTATTTATGTACACCTCAAACTCAAGTATCAATGGGAAATAACATATCATATTTACCTGGATGGTTTCTTGATAATGTATCATTTTTCCATATATTGAGAACACCAATCAAAGCACCGTCCCTCAAATCCAGTTTTGGATACCATTACATTTCATGTCCAAAAAATGATTACCATTCTGTCTTTTTTTCAGGATCGTGGTAACGCCCAGAGTTCTTGTGCAGGTCTTTTCATTGGTTCTCACATCGGCTTTGACTTTGGTGGAGTCTGGATACATTTCGACATTGCCGCACCGAGTTACTCAGTGAGTCTTGCTAACCTCATAACTGACAGACCAAATGTGTGCTTTATCATAAAGCAAATATGAGATGAAACAGAGTGCATCTTAAATGTGATTTTTAAAATATGCTGTAGTTTAATTTTTGTTTTTATAACCAGGTGATTGTAGGTTATCCTTCAACCAACTCATGAAAGGATGTTATTACGTCCAAATAGTAAATTTACATTTGTGTAGTGTCGCTATTAAGATACATCACTTTTTAAACAATCGTCATCGAAGTGATATAAAAAACCATGACAAATTGATGGAATTCTTTTTCCTTGTATTTATGATCTTTACAACATTTCTTCTCTGGGGTCCTAATGCCCTGTTGGACATGAGAACCGTAATTAACTTCCTTTTTTTAATGTCCCCAACAACAGGGTGAGAGAGCAACAGGATATGGTGTAGCCCTTCTGTTGGGGCTGTTTGGAAGTGCCACCAAGTCCAGACTTCTTCAAGCCATCTCGCCCCCAGGCCTCATGGATGATGAAATGATGGTTGAAAGCGCCACCAAAAAGATACGCCTCATATGAACTAGTACGCTGCTGCTTCACATCTCCAATTGTAGCTGTAGAATCTATGGGTGGTATTCTCAAAAGCGGACTAACTTTAGTCCATGGTTTAATCCTCCGACTAAGTATGGAATGCCAAGTGTCCATATGAATATGTTTTTGAATAATTTAATCTATCACTAAATTAAAATAAAACGTAATAACATAATTAATTAACAACAATATAACTATGAAATAATTATGTTATCATGGTAATTTAGGGACATATCAAATTATTCAAAAATATATCCATGTGGACACTTGGCATTCCATACTTAGTCCCAGGACTAAACCATGGACTAAAGTTAGTCCGCTTTCGAGAATACCCCCCATTGTTTTATTGCCAGGCGGGTGTTCAAAACATCCAAAACCATTTAGGCCGATTCCATGCAATGTGTCTGGTACAACATATGGCATTTATCCATATACATGTATTATCTTCCATGAATGAGATATCTCCAATTCTAGCTTTAGAATCTATGTTTTATTGCCAGGCGGGCATTCAAAACATCCGAAACCATTTAGGGTGATTCCATGCAATGTGTCTAGTACAACATATGGCATTTATCCATATTCTTCATCCATGAATGAGATAGCTCATGAATGTGACTATCTATGCCTAATGGTAGTGATACCAGGAAGCCCTTATTATTCAATCGTCGTACCACGATATTCGTTATTCTTTGATGGAATATGCTGAATAAAGAGATATGCTGTATGGGACACATTGCATTGAATCACCCATTAATGGTTATTTGAAATAACTACTGTTAACTAGAAACTGTTGCAACATTATACTGCTGGAAAAATTGCAAGTGAGAGCCATTTTTAAGACAAGGAACTTCAGCAAATTGTCAAATACTCCATGTTCTGATTCATTAAATTCACATTATGAATCTTCCTCATTCATGACAATTGTGAAAGATCCATGCAAAGTGTTTCTTGTCTTGCAATAAGTGGAATCTTTTGAAATATTTTAGTATTACAGTGGCATCTCTTGGTCCCATCTGGCAAAGAAATACGATTGAACTGAATTAATCTGAATCCATTGTAAGTCTCTTATCAATCTTAAAGCAATGCAAAATCCAATGAGTAAAAGGATATGCGATCAAATCAGATCAATCGCAACTCTTTATATGATCTTACTCTGATCATAGTCTCCATTGGCAATACAGTAATAGCATTGCTTGAACAGTTGCTATGAAGCATTTTTTTCTAAATATTGCACACTTTACCATTCATCTGATTGCTAACATATGGTAATATCTAGAAGTGGAACGTTTAACATTGGGTTTGGGATAAAAATTACAGGAGGAATTAACTCTTTGTTATCATCGATAAATTCTCCTTTTTTTTCTGCAAGGCCATGTAGGCTCAGTTATTCAATGGTCTGTTCATATCTCGACTAATAAAAAGAAACGATTAGAAATATATCCACATGGTTACCCTATTGTATACATTCCTTTCAAATGTGCTTACCAAGGCTGTATAGCTATAAAGAAATGTAGAGTGGTAAAAAGAAGGATATCATTTTTACTTATTTTTATTTTTCCAGAGATATACACTGTCACTGTAGAATTCATCGAAGTTGTCACAAATGTGTGCATCTTTTGAAATTTTGCCATACCTGTTCTTATTGTGACATTTTTTCTGAAAAGATGATTGGTAACTCATCTAAACCCAGACTTTTAAAAAATGGAATGATCTATATGCCATGACTTAATGAACCTTCATGACTCTTTGACCAAATTTGTACAGCAATTCTGTAACAGCAATTTTTCATTTCATTTCATTTCATTTATTATGTCCATGAAAGGATAATTGTTCATATTTACATTAACAGTCTTGCTTCACAGTAATTACACAAGTACAACATATAATTGACAATCATAATTACTTAATTAAATACATGTGAATCATATTTTTTTTTTTTCAGTTTTAAAGTCGAGTTGTAGATTTTAGGAGGTCCGAAGCAAACTATGAGGGGTCCATGCCTTGTTCACATACCGGTATAACAATTTGAGGGTCTGTGCAAGTTGGGTATTCTGTGTTTGCAGGACCCCTGTCAATGGCAAGCTCTGGGTTAAGTATTTGAAATACCAAACGAGTGCTTCCGTCTTGAGATCTGCTGTTCAATTCAATGGGTTCTCTTTTAGAGAACGAAGTTTAATAGAATACTTTAAACCTTAGCACACTCTGTCAAAATGTGCAGGTAAGTTAGAATTACTAGGAGAGATTATCTCTGCTCCATCTTGTCAGATCTATTTTTGTTTAAAGTAAGCAGGTTACCTTTAATTTTATAGACAGGTCCTCACAGTGGGAAACAATTTATAAGCGACTATTAAAATATGATTACTGTATTTAAGTTACATTTATAGAGAGGTGACCACTCTGACGTGATGGGCTTTATGTCTTTTCTTGGTAATGATTGAACTTGAATCTTTTCTGAGTACTCCCTCGATGGGTGTAGAGGCTGTCCTGAAGAGTGGGCAGTATAGAAGACCTCGATGTACAGGTGGCCTTTATGGAGAGGTGGCCTTTATGGAGAGGTAGCCTCTATGACATGTTTGACTATACATGTACAATTAACAACTAAATCATTCATACCCCTTGTAAATTTGATGTTTTTAGTGTTGTTTTTTTTTGTAAACCATCAATAAAAGGTGGACTGGTTGAATACTTTTTGATGTAAGCTTTGATATGTCACATTCTCAAAAAATATAAATCGGGACAAATATATTTTTCACATACTTAGAAAATTACAAAACTTTGTAAGGGTATGAATAATATAGATGTTAACTGTATATCATAATTTTGAATCGTCGTTTTGTTGAAGAGGCCTGCATGTATTTGAATCCTAAATCTTGAATGAGTACTCTTCCAGTGAAGGACAGACGCTATCCTGGAGAGGGCGAAGTTGTATAGAGTCTCTTTATAGAGCATTGTCGCAGGTGCTTGTGATGGGATGTTGTTCCTGTGCTGAAATCTTTTTAAAAAATACAAAAATTATCCTACTTAACAGCTTTCTTTTAGCTTTGATGGTATATACACATGTGTCATGATGTCCTAACAAATATTTGATGATCATGTCACTTATGAAATTAGTATCATTATTATTACTTCTACTACTACTACTATTACTATGATTATATGTGGTGATGGTATGAGATAAAAGTTTTCCTGTTATTTTACCCAGTGCAGACATGGCACAGTTTTTTTTTCCGTAGTACTTAAACATGTCATTGTGCCTATTCATGCCTACAGTATACTTGTTCTTCTGTGGATTTATGTATTTATGATTTTTTCTTCTTCCGTCTTTGTCATTTATGGTGCGCAAAAGGGATGAATTCCAAAAGGAATTTCAGAGTGTCTATATTATTTTTTTGTAATATTCTTGCTGACTGTCTACTTTTCTGGCTGTTAAAAGATTTAACAATAAAGCATACGACCTAGAAGTACATGTATATCGGTTTATAAAACCAATTAAATTTCATGTGTCATATAAGAAAGATTTAAACCAAATATTCTGTCCACCAAAAATAAATATGAAATGCTTTAAGTAATTTGTTTACTTCACACACGTAATTGTGCATTAGATTTGTATATATTTAGCCTATCCTCACTAAAACTTTTGACTTTTGTATATTGGTACTAGCCTTTCCTTTCTTTATTTGTAGAAAAAGGAATCTCCTTTCCCTATTTTTCCTATTTTTTCTAGTTAGGGCACTCTCTAGTACATTAATTATGCTTTAAAATTGCAGTACAGACATAATTACAGTATGTACAATGTCTCTATAAAATAGGACAACACACTGTGTGGGAAAGTCACAGCTTGAAATAAAAGTGAATATCAAGCAATTAAGACAAGAATTGAAACAATGAGAAAATGGATGAAATGATTCCAAATCGTTATCATCAGGATAGGTATGATTGACTTTGATATAATATTTTGTGAAATATTTACAGGAATGTTATGTATTTTTCTGTTCAATTTCATAAATTGACTAGAATACAATCAACAATAATGTAAGGATGGGGAGAGCTGTCATGAACATGAATTATATTTGTATGTTTGATGTTTACATTAAGGACAAGAAATAAACAATTCTAAGAATTCTGTCTATGAGATAATGTGTACAAAGTTTATTTTTCTGGGATTCACAGACATGTACCAGTGGCAAAGCCTACTAGATCACAGTTGAGTTAAAATAGTACTTTCTGTTCACAGAAACCCAGTGACTGAAAACTAGACTTTGTCTTTCACACATGAGGGTGATTTTGAGCATGAAAATGAAAAGTGAAGTGTGAAAAAAGTATAGTGCTTGTTTTTATACTATAGTTTTGCTAAGGAATGTCATTTTTTAATACAACAAAACTTCAAAAACCTGTGAGGGGGTAGTCACTTCTGTCACCTTCGCCCCTCTCGTTCACTAAGCTCCCTCGTCCCTCGCATTTCGCCCCCTCCGGTCATGAAAAGAAATCGCCGCCCCTGATGTGATGTGATGTGACGTGATATGATTTGATGTGAAGACAGTGATGTGATGTACAAGATGTGATATGGTGTGATGTGAGCCTAGATGTGAGGTGATAATACAGTATATAAAATATACCGCATTTTATTGTTTTTGCTAAGTTTTCAAGAAATTGATTGTCAGAGCTCATAACTTCCCAACAAAATGTGATATAGCTTTCCTATATAAATATCGGCTTGTAGCGCACGTCGTTCTCTACATCCTCATGCAACTGGTTTATGTAAATCATGCTTGATGGATGTAGAAATTGCAGAAAACTTCGTGAAATATATATACCGCATTTTTCTGTTTTTGATTATCAAAACATGCCAGAGCTCATAACTTCACAACAACATATGATATTGTCTTCCTAACAATATCGGCTTGTATAGCGTATGTCGTGCTCTACATCCTCATGCAACTGGATGATGGAAATCATGCTTGATGGATGTGGAAAATGCAGAAGACTTCGCGAAAAATATACCGCTTTTTTTGTTGGCGTTTTTGATAGTTTTTTTCAAAAAATGTCAGAGGTCATACCTTCCTAACGAAGGGTGATATTGTCTCCCTGTTAACTATATCAGCTTATATAGCGCACGTCGTAGAACACGCTCATGCAATTCAAGCTTTCATATATTTCCCTTCACTAAATATATAATTTTGCCCTTCACTAAATATATAATTTTGCATACAGGATTTATAGGCCTACCATTCGTGCTATATAGTGAGGACAAAAAAATCCATCGAAAGGCCATACAGACAGGAGGAGTCTGTACCTTGGAATGTTTTAAACAGAAGTATGGAAACATATAAATGCTGTAAATCATCATCATCCTTTCTTATTCATCATCTTATTTTGATGTTTGAATGTAAATAAACACCTCAATTGAGGCACAATATACGTGATCAAAAGACATTAGAGACAGAGGCAGATTGACTGTAAAGCTAATAAACGTTCATGTTTTCCTTTCAATTGAGCAGACAGAAATAGACTTGTAGTACAATCATAAACATCATTTCCCGAAAATTATTATTTTGTGGAAGGGCTGGGGGGATCCAGTTCCGATGTTTCCGTCATATAACCTTACCTGATATGTGAAATAAACGAGACGGAAGAGAGAATAAAATAGAGCAGGGTTTTCCACGGCCGAACCGGGGTGCCGCAAGACATCTCTATATAGTGTGTCGCGAGATAAATTTAGATATAATCATGGAGCTAAAAGACTATAAAGTAGACAACAAAAATAACGTCGATTTCGTGAAAACCATATATTATTAAATAGAGTTTGCAATTTATTGGGACATAACGGAGGTGCCAGAATATCCTTCTATTTGACAGCGAGATGCCCGGGTATAATTTAGGCCTACATCTTACATTACATTGCATTTTGAATTTCATTTTTACCACGCTCCTTCGTTTCAATCTCTCGCAACATTTAGAGCAGAATAATCTTGATTGATTGATTGATTTTATTGATTGATTTTATTCGACAAGCCTCCATCAGCTAATATAAAAGAATAACAGATCAAAATTAAGTCAGCTTGAACAGGATAACCCACGAAAGCTCGAGAGCTTATTTCCAGTGGGGTCCTCGACATACATATACAAAATTAATAAGTTAAACTCGTATTATTTCAATACAGACAGATAAGGAAAAAAAATATTAAAGATATTAATGATAATAATAATAATAACAACATTAAACTAATAATGATAAAAATTATAATAAGTACAAGAAGAATAAGAAGATAAAGAAAAAGAAGGAGAAGAAGAAAAAGAAAAGGAAGAAGAAGAAAAAAGAAAAAGAAGAAGGAGAAGAAGAAAAAGAGGAGGAGGAGGAGGAAGAAGAGGAAAATATTAATGAATATGTTGAATTTCTAAAACGTACAAAAACGTAAGTATTTACAAATGATTAAAAAGTATGAACCTGGCAGAGAAAAGAAAAGTGTTCTGTATTCAGGCTATTTCAATCATATAACATGTCATTCGCTTCTCTCCTCTGACTCTCAAGTGTTGGGTATTCCTTGAATTTCCTCTTAAAATGAGCAAAGTTTTATATTTCCGGAAGAGAGAATAGAATAAGAGTAGGGAATTCTAATGTTTTATGGCAATGTAATAAAACGAATTTCCAATACTACCTACTCTTTCTGGTAAGTTAAAGTTGAATCTGCTATTTCTTGTACTATAATCATGTAAGTCAGTAACAAGATCGAAGTTGGATCGAATATAATGATTCGACCTATTATGTTATATTTTATGCACGGGATGCAAAACGAGTTGGTTTGATCTTTGGTTGACTTCACTTCAAGAAAACCAGCTTAGGAAAGTTCGCTGTAGCCAACATTGAGTTCTTGGGCCAGCTAGAACAGTTGATGAATCTCACCATTTTGATTTGTATAATTTTCAACTTCTTTTGATCTGACTTGTTTATGTTACTATACCATCATGGCAGGGTTAGTATAGTCAAATAAACATTGAATAAGAGCAAATTGCAGAGTATACATCTTGCATTTAACTACATACAACTGTACACAAATTTCAGACGAGAATTTGCTCTTGGATGTTCTTAGGCAACGAGATGCCTGAATATATCGTTACACCGAAGTAATATTCATATCTCGTAAAAGAATAATTTTGTTATCATTTTTATATCGAGGTGACCGAATATACATTTGTAAGTCGTATTCATGTATATTCGGCGGCCGCAATATTTTAAATCTTAGACTTAGCTATAGTTCGTTGATTACAACATAACATTTCTACCATATTAAAAATGTCATTATTTTTTTTGGCTCGCTCTCAAAATTTAGAAACAGAGGCCGGTATGGCACTTGAAGAGTTTTGGATTGGAATGACACAAACTTTTTTTTATTTTTTAAAAGGATCCGTGACGGAAAAAAGGTTGAAAACGCTGGGAATAGAGGGTATGTAGGCCTGTCTTTTCAAGTTTTAAGACGAAACTAGTGAAAAATTATATGAAAATGATAATGAGCCTTATCCGATAGAGGGCAGCAAACATCGATTGATTGCTGAATCTCAACAGCGTATACGCTAACCACCCGCCTGCTATCTTCGTTGGTTGGGCCGGAAATTTGCACTCAGTTTGCCTAAAAATGGGTAAGTTTGATTTTTAATGAATATTAGCAGTGACTTTGAATTACTGGTGGTATGTATAGTTACTTCGTTTGTCATTAGAGTGAAAAGAGAAGTTTATTTCCTGCATAAGAACGTGGTAATAATCAGCGGTACCGTTCTCGATCTCTTTCGCTCACGTAGACTACCTACACTATACAGTCTATTGAGAAAGCACGTAGACCAGTCCAAGGTTACACTTACACACGCGGGGTGGGCGCGGGTAGCTGGTAGTGGGGACTGACCTAGACCGAAAGTACCACAGACTCAGCTCTGGTATGGACGGCCGGCCGGTTGTTCGCCCGTGAGATGGTAAAACTAAAAGCAATGTATTTATACGTGGCGTCTTTTCTAGTAATTCAGATATAAAACTTTACAGAAAATACTGTTCTAGATCTATTTGTTGTCTTGTTCAATATTTCAAATTCTGTCTGAAAATGATAGAACTTCATCCTGTTCATTCATCATTGATTATAATATTATTATTAATGATGATGTATCTGAAAAGTTGATTCAATAATGGTAATTTGAAGAAGTTTACATGCATGCAATATTTCACAAATATTTTAATAAGAATGATGTATGTCAATAATATGAAGGATAACTATTTTTGATGTTTAATGCTATTTGATGCATACAATTCATTAAATCCAAAGCCAAAGGGAAAAGTGGTGGCTTTATTTTTCTTAAGCGTCCAAGCCGTCCAGACACACAACCCTCCATCATAGTTTTACTTTTAGTTTTAGGCCAGTTAACGTATGATTTGTGCGCTATGTATAGGCTTTGTTTTACGTACGCGTACACCATTTGGTTGCACTGGTACGCAGACTTTGTCTGATGCTTTGGTCAATATTGAGCACTGCAAAATTGCCGTTTACATTGTTTCCCATAAACGTCACTGGCCTGCCTGTCACTGAACTTGTGCATGTTCAGAAAGAGCCTGCGTATTGCTTTGCTGCCTAGTCTATGCTGTTTTGCCAACAAACCTAGAACATTTTTTTATGAGGAGGGGGTACTATGTTTCAGTAACGGGGTGTGTTCTGGTTTTAAGATTTGACTGGAAGTTAGATAACACAAATTATATCAAGCCAAATAAATTAAAAGTCAATAAATATTTAGAAAACATACACTGTTTTGCCATATCATGGCTGTGTTCTGCTGAAACTACATGTACGTCTGGCTAGTGGCTCCACTGACTGCCTCTATACAGAGACTGTGAGTACCGGTAAATGTACATCGTATGGGTTGAGGGGAGGTTACGCAATGCAGTTTGTGTGATTGTCGATATCATCGTGGCCTCAAGAAAATGGACAGATTGTACCCCTTTATATATGTTGATGTCTCACAATGATTTTTATTGCTATTTTCATAGTATATGAAAATTAGATCTATTTTTGATACAATCAAATAAAAATCAAATAAAATCAAATAATCAAAAAATTGTTAAGTCTAGATAAAGGAAAATTGAAGGCAGATTTTTTGCTGGTTCCTGGCCTGTAGTTAATCTCTCCTTTTTCGTGCGCAAGTGTTACCGTCTGTGTGTTGGGAAGGTTGACAAATGTCAGTTTTTTCCATATCAGATGGTTATTTCTGTCTAGACTCCAGGACTACTGGTAACTAGGCCCCTCAAGCTTTGCCCATGTATCACTCATAGAAAGAATAGGGTGCGGCCATTTTGTGACCATAAGTTCACTTTTCTGTGCGTGGATACTTTCTTTCTGTCTTCTACAATGTAGTTTCATGCATATTCATTCCCCCGTGAACGAACAGCTGTCGAAGAAAAAAAATTCATGTTTTCTAGATTCAGCAAATCAAGCTCGTTCAAAAAGTGGGTTTAAAATGACTTGCCACATAACTGATCCCTAAAATAATTGGTTTCATTTTGGTTGCCATGGTAATTACATGTAATTCTAATATTTTTCAAGTACTCTCAATCAGCATTTGCAAACTTAGGCGGAAGTGTGACAATCCGGGAACCTACAGGGTAGTGAGCTAGCTAGGCCCTGGGTGTGCCGGCTTTGACGATTTGAATCATTAGACTGTTAGCAATGTCAGGGACCGGTACAATCCGGGATCCCGTTAAAAGTTACAGGATGGTTCCGAGACGGGATCTTAAGTCCAGATAAGAACACTGAACTGTGACCGTCTTTACGTTCTCAGAGCAAAGTGAAAGAACTGTAGCCATGAGTAGTGATGAGAACAAACTTGCTCTCGTATCGGCTTGCTAGTGTTTACCATTTTCATAGTTCTTGGGATTCTATTTATTCTTGATGTTCCTACACAATTATTTGAGTCGTGTCTTCCGTCTTTCCGACAGCATGTACAGTACATCCTGGAGGGAAGTGGCATGACAGCTAGCGGCAATGAGCCCAATTGCTGCTCTCAGTCCAATTGCTGCTCTCAGTCTTGCACCAAACAAGTTGTTTTCTCTTGCTGCTTGTAGCTGCGTGATCTTGAGAATGCGAAGCTAGCTTGCTCTGTATCGAATGCTCATTATGCATTCATAACCAACGTAATAAATACATGCTCACATGTATTATTCATAAGATCGTTACTGGATTTTAATTTTGTCATCTTAAACATCAATTAATATTTTGAATTGGTCAGGTACTGGTACTTTAATGCCAGATGCTGTCATAAATTTGACAGCCACATTCACGCTATTAAACTTAAATTGTGAATTGCACAAATTCAGTGCTGAATCTATCACAACTCTAAATCACGTGAAAAGTTTACGAACATTTCCAGCACATAAAAGTTCCTGGTTGTAGATTAGTAGTCTCTACCCCTGATGTATGTGTACTTTTGGGAGATTATAGAATGCATCCCTACGCACATGTATGGGCAATAGGCATTAGAGTGGACATGAGCAGAACAGATCACTTCCTAACAGTAATCTCTTCTAGACAGTTCTCAGAGAGAAAAGTGCATCGTGACCTCTGTTATCACAGGCAATATTGAAAAGGAACTACATGTAGGCCCTGTTTTGTTTAAAGTATTCATGAATGTAATCGTAGTGCACTGTACAGGTGTGAAATACTACATGCCATGGTGAAACACCATCAAATTTTATGAACAAGTCAAATGGACTTGGGTGAAACGTCGCAAGCTAAAACAAAGTATTAAAGTCAGGTTGACTTGTTTTGAAAAAGTTGTTTGTACATTTGATGATATTAATCTACCACTTGGATGTTTGAATACATTCAGAGACGTACATGATGAAATATTTTGTGGTTGATTTTTTAAATTTTTAGGTGTAAAATACTAAATACATGTAGAGGAGGCTACTTTACATTAGGGAGTGGGTGTAGGGCTGTATGTGGGCCGGATAACCAAGATTTTCTAATTGAATCATAATCATTTTTAAATGGGAGAAAGCAATGGTAAGGAAACAAGTCAATCTTTTAATTCTTAAACATGTTCTTAGATGTAGGCCTACATGTTCATATGTAGGTTGTCAATTTAAAGAGTAGCTCTGCAATGTACTGTATAGGCCCTATATTTTCAAAATATAATTATCTTTCATAGTTGTGAGATATGTCCTCATTTCTGAATATTTATGACATCTAGTGAGCTCAATTCAGTTTGTGCATAAAACTAAAGCAGTTTATTTTACAGTTGTGCCAGACCTCAAAGTAAATATTGTGTAACTTTTCCATAGGTATGTTTTACAGTGCAATCTAGAATGGTTGATGTACATGTAGTCTAGATATCAAAGATACAAAAAAGATGAATGACACACATGCACTTCTTTTCCACTTCCTTGAAATGCAATAACATGTACTGTGCATAAATGTGGTTAGCTCACGCTACAGAAAATGACAATACTTACACTTGATATAAAGTAGCATAATTTCTTTTCATTTCATTTAGTTTCACAAGAGTCTTAGAGATGCCAATAGAAACTACATGTAAAAAATAACTCAGATATACAGCTGTATGCAGTTAAGTTTTGCATACAAATCCCATCTTGGATTGAGAAGATGTACATTGTACTACCCCTCCTTTACAGTGAGAAAACAAATTACATACAAGCTGTGAGCAATTTTAAGGACTGTATTACTTCTCCAAAACAAAATTTCAAGCTCCGTTAAAAAAAATAAGACACAATTTTGGCAGAGAAGAGCACTTATTTACAAAATGCAAATCCAAAAAGCTCTTGTGAAAAACAATAACAACAAAAGGGTGATTTACATTGTGGGTCTTTCAACGGCTGGGGTTAAGTTTTCAGGAAATACAACTTGAATATCAGTTGAAGTTTGATTCAGACTAGTAGCCCCAACTTTCAGAATTATAAGACAGCACTTGGAAGAAGAGAGGTAATGAAATATCTTCTCTTAACTTTCATTCTTTAACTGAAATGAAAGCAGTTTTATTGCCCCTCCCCAAAATCCATTGTCATTAAACCTCCCTCAAATTCAACTGCTATTGCCCCCCCCCCTCAACTTCTTCCCCCAACTCCTCACTGTAGTGACTACTGTACATTCATTCAGTTTCATATCTTCAAAGTCATAAAAAATGCCAAATACTTATTGCCCCTCCTTAAAGTAAGCTGCACCGCCCCCCCTCTTAGCAGTAGCTATCTATAGTAGTAGTAGGAGCTACAGCATAATCTAAAATCTGGTTTCACTGAAGATGAATGGAAGTTTCACTCAGTGACTGCATCCCTTTTGATACTATCTGCCCAGAAAGCCATATATATATCTGTTGGCTATTATGGGATTGGGAATTCACTGGGCTATTGTGCTCTCTCGCAGTGTTCACCGCAAAATCCCTTTTGGGTATTCTTACACAGAGCCCTCCTTTCTTTAAGATGCCTGGTTGGTACACACAAAAGCTGGCTTAAAGGGTCTTAAATCACAGGCCCTCTTTATACCCGCACTTTCAACCCTCTCACTAGGCCTGTCTTCATCAGCTCGAGTTTGCCAAATAGCCCACTATTTCTGATTTGGGAAATTCATGAAATAGCGGGTTATTTGCTCGAGAAATCTTCCCAAGATATCTTGGGCTAGTTTGCAAAATAGCCCGCTATTTGTCCAGTGCGTCTTCACCAGCCCGAAGACTTGCACTATACGCGAACACTGAGCAAATTTCTCGACTAATTTCCCGAGCTCGGTTTTCGAGCTGATGAAGATGCGATTTGTAACTTCAGGCTAATTTCCCGAATCAGAAAATAGCGGGCAAAACTCGAGCTGATGATGACAGACCTACTGCAGCCCTGTGGAAATGTAAATGGAGCTGAGAATGAGATAATATGTACATTCTCAGTCCTCATCTATATATTAATACGCAAAATCGTTGCGGGGGGTAAAAACGGTTCATGAAAAACGTCTTTCCTCGACCGCGCCCCCCTTCGCCGTGGCGCGGGAACGGCGACACAATTATACGAGGCATGTCTCCCGTACCCCGCGTGCCACGTCGATGTCGTTAAAGGTGGTTTCGGGGTCCCGGGGAGGACGGGCGGACGAGGGCACGGCCGGCGTTGTCCGTGCAAGGAGGCGACGAACCCGCGAGAGTGAGGCAGCGAGGCGTGCACCCGCCCTCTGTCTAATCAAAGAGATTACATAGCATATGACGATCGACCCACTTAATGTGGCGTAGAAAATACACGCTACAACAGGTTGGTCTTCTCCGTGTTAGGCATCTTGCTATATGATATGCTTTGTAGGCACTTTACGGGCATACCAAAGAAATACACAGCAGATGATAATCCACTCACGTCATGTGGCGTAGTAAGTACAGGGTGCAACGGGTTGGGCCTATCCCCTAGCTGTTAGGCATCTTGCTATATATAGGCCTATGTAGCAGCCAAACTGACGAGAACGTACGCTCACATGCTCACACACACAGTCGAGTAATTCGTGCGACTGCTACAACATATTGGAACAAACCGTCCGATTTTTCGCGTAAAATCTTTACTTTGAAAATATTTATACAAATTCTGTGAACCATGTGAACATAATCATAGTCCAAGCTTCTGCTTTATTGGTCTTTTCATGAAAACTACATTAAAATCACAACAATAATAACGCAAATAGATTGTAATTATCGAGACCATATAACTGACGAGAAGGTAAATTCAGCGAGCTCACGTAATATCAAATGCCTCCGCACGGGCAACTCCCGCGGTCTCGGGCCAGTCACGGAGCTGACGCCATGCAATTTACCCTGTGCGGTACCTGTCAAGCGTGTATTTACATCCAATGTTTCATGTTTGAGCCGTGCAATTGTTGTTTTCTTTTATTTCTTTTTTGAATGGGATGTGAATGTGAGTACGGTACATGCTATTACAGAAGCGTCCAAGGAATGATAGGCCTACAGGTGGAAGGGATATACAACAAATATACAATGACTCATTCTCGGAACAAGCTAAAACTATTCGCACTCAGGAACATTAATTGTACTAGCTGTTCTCTCTCGGGCCGCGATGGCCCTCGGGAGAGTATAATGCGATTTGATGTTCCTTCGATGCGAATAGTTTTAGCTAGATCGTCGAGTGTCATTGTATATTTGTATATTCGAATATTATTTTCATTGTAGGACTAAATTAATTTAGCAATGTGTGAAAATAACCATAATGATAATGGGAGTGAAGTGCATGAGAACAATATTCGTATAGATAACGAGAGTGAGGATCCGGGAAAGTGATAGTGAGAATAATAGGAACAAGTGGCGACAATAATCGTAAATAACGAAAGTGAAAGCGAAAGTAAAGTCTAAAATATCTGCATCAATTTTAATTACAAATTATAGATATCACTGTTTTCTTCCAATTTTCAAGTTTTATTACATGATACAGATAAAAATTCAAAAAATTCAAAACGATACGTACATGGGACAGCAAACAAAAGGTTGATATTCTAACGAGTAAAATATTAATGAAAAGAAGAAGAAAAGTTATAAAATAATAAAAAATTAGGCCTTTACAATGAAGAGGAATAATATCATCTAGCACAGAAATTATCTTTAAAAAAAATATTATAATAATTATAATATTTAAAAAAAATCACACAAAAAAAAAATCGATAGCACATTAAAAAAATATCTATTAACAACCCCCCTCCCCCTCCCTCCCTAGAATCCCGTGGATTTTCCACGGGCCCTGCTAGTATTCTATTAAGAGCCCCAACAAATGATGATGAAGACAAAAAAAGAATGCCCGTGTAATGTCAGTACTACTATGGTTTGGCTGGAAAGAGGGGGGTGAAGGAAGAAAGAAAGGAAAAAAAAAAAACACTCTCAAATTTATTCCAATGGGAAATCAGCATTGATGTACAGTTGTACGGTATATATGTTCTGTACTTGGTGTGCTGATTTGATACTTTGGGTGGCTTTGGTATGTATAAAAGGATTTATGCAATATCACAATTAATGCAAATTGTACAAAGCCAATGTGTTAGGTCAAATAAAGGAAATGTGGTTCAGATTCTCTTTCTTGATATGTATTGTACTGTATGTATGTACACACATTTTGTAGTTTCCATGACTGAAACCCCGCTATGGCACTCTATGACCTAACCACAAAAATTTGTTTCAGATCACAATTAGAAAAAAACTCTCAAGTACCTTTATACAGGTATGTAGTCTACCAATTTCAGCTTTCTATAATAATATTCCGCTTTTATATAGGGCGTAATACATCAACGATGTCTCTAAGTCTTTACAGATATACATGTATTATTACCCCAGTCATCAGATTCAGGCTTGCCCGCACACAATGTATGCACATTCTCCACTCTCTGGGGAGCATTCCAGTCGGGCATCATTTTACAGACGCTCACAATGCTGAGCAAACTACATTAACTTTTGCATCCTATAATAATAATAATAATGGCCTGAAGTAGGCCACTGCACGGTTCTAGTCTTGATGCACAAACTTTATTTTGACACTTAAAGTACACAGGTCTAACTTTGTTAGTCTGTGGCGGTATCAAATAAGTACAGGACATATATATGGATTGTCTTCTCTATAGTCTCAAATTTCAGACCATCTTTTACATGTACATGTATGTGGTATGATTGACAAGGCTTTATGCCTCCAAACTAGCACAGTTCAAAGCAAAACAAATGAAAGTAAAATACGGGTGCCCCGCCCACCTCTGTGGGACATGAGCCTAGCCTGTTGTCACCCTGGGTGGGTAGCACTTCACGCTACCCTGACTTCCTGACTTCAGCTCCGGTCTGTGAGTTGTGCAGGAAACTGAGTAGCTACATGTAATTGTACAAAGCTCAGCTAGCTCTCACTCACTCACTCAGCCCATCGTTTGCACTGCATGCATGCGTGCCTTCACTAAATCCACTTCACTTCTAGCCATTCACCCTCACTCATTCAGTTGGTTTCGGGAAGTCTTGATGCGAACACGTTTAGTGCTAATGTGTGCAGATTGACTCAAATGCAACCATCCTTTTGGGGAGGGATTGAGAATACACGTCATTACCAGGCCTTTTTGTACATGTAGTTTGACTGGAACTGCGCTCTCATGTTGATTTCTGCACGAAGCCTCTTGTTGTGAAAACTTTTAACTGAATTGATAATTTGACTTTTCTCTCTCTTTCAATCACTCTCTGTTGCCTGCATCCTGAACCATTTCTTGGGATCTACTCTGGTTCTTATGTGGATTTAACCTCTCATCTTGTTCCTATCATCGTGCCTCGGATGCGTTACCATGCCTGCTTACACCGGTGCAGCGGTAAGTCACATTGAAAAGTATTTTGATTCATGAAAATTTTTAAGATCTTTCAGTTATTTGTAACAAAAAAATGCTAGGAGAATATTTCAGATTCTCTTTAGTGGAAATTGTTTGTGATATAGTTTCAGTTAAAGTGGTTACTGCTATATGCAATGCAATTTGTAATTGTCTTATTTAAAAGCAAAGAATTTTTTACAACACTTTATTCCAGCATTATTTATCACCGAGCTAATAAAATTTCTTGAGTATATTATTTGTCGCTGTTTATGCGAACCGACGTACAGGTAAGCACACAGGCTTCAGAACCGTAGATACCTGTACCTGTACGTTGGTTCGCGGAACCAGCAACAAATTTTGTGCTCATTATTCCTGAACTTTTAATAGGCATCTGCTCTATACAAGGAAATGCAAAGTCTACAGTAAACGCTGTTATTTTCGCGCGTTTAATTTTTTGCGCTAAGCGACCCCAAAACATATTCGCTGGTTCTTAAATTCGCGTCGCACGCAATTCAGCCCATTCAAAACACGTATAAGGAGTCATGCAACTGATTTCTTGATATCAAGAAATGAATTCTTGATATCAAGAAATCAAATTCTTGATATCAAGAATTACAATTGCTTAAACTACAAAAAATAATTTCTTGATATCAAGAAATAGGAATAAATGTTAAAACGGCTTGCCATAAATATGCAGCAATACGCAAGCCAAATACGCAAAGGTGTGACTGAGGCATTAAATTGATACATGTGTATTGTGCTGAGTGCTGGTAAATGACAAAGTGTAGCCGTAGGAGTTACTTCTTAGAAAACAATGCAACCACAAACATTTGTCACAGTGCAATTAAAGTGAAGGTTGAGTTCTTGGACAGGTGACGGGATAATTTGTGAGATTTTTTATTCTTTTCATGTTAAAGAGTATGGAATGAGTATCATAGAAAAAAAAAAGTCCTCTGAAAAGGATGGCTTTTCAAATTCCCTCATATTGGAAATATGACACGAAACAGCTAGAGGTTATGGACCACAACTTCATGCCACATGTTTGTGTAATCCCATACAGACATTTCTGTGTACATGTACAGTGCGTGTGACATTTAGCAAGACTGGGAAAATTTCTTATCATTTTGATGATTCTAGAACCTCATATACATGTACATGTACATGTACACCAATACTTACATTATGTGTTACATGTACATGATCAACCTTTTTCCAACCACTCCCAGACAATTTCTTTCACGATGAAATAACATGATCGGAACCCAACTTTATCTTGTAACTGTGCAGAGGCACACATACAGTTGTACAACATGTAGTACATGCTACACATGATTGGAGCATACAATCATCGGTGACTCATTCTATACCGGTAGTCTGAAACCATACTCTGCTAATAGGCAAAGATACATGTACATGGAATTCCAAATATAATACAAGGCTGTGGTAATAAATTACTGTACATACCAGAGAATGACTGTTCTTGAACTTGTATTTGCTAACCCAATATCGAACCAATTGGTTTGGTCATGTGATTAAACTATTGAACCATAGAATAACTTTTGTTGAACTCACCTCTCATTTAATTACTTCTACATGTACATGTATTCACAGCAAACCAGAAACTGAGTTTAGTCTTGAAATCTTTGTGTTAATTTACATGTATATATTTTATTATAACATTTTTTACTCATGGCAAAAATGAAGTACACTGTATGAAAATGTTCTTGTCCTATGTTGCTGACAGTTTAGTTGCATCAAAACTATCTTTCTAAAAAAAAGAAAAAAAAAGAAGAAACAAACCTCCACAACAACATGAAATGCATTGGAGAAAATCTTGTGTGATTAGTTGAGAATTCATTGAAAAAAGGAGAGACCATAGCTTGAAGCATACAGGCTACATTTAGTACACAATAGGAATTGGTTTGAATGTGCTACATGTACATGTACATGTACAGTATAAGATGTTTTCAATTTATGATTAATAATCTTCCTGGAAAAATAACATCTCTGTTTTGAGGAATCCATGCCAAATGGATGTGGTTGAGGAGCTGTTATTTGGTTTTACATAATGCAATATATCATTCTTGCCAAATGTAGATTAACATTTTACAGGAACCTAATGAAAAACAGGTGCTGAATGTGCACATTATGAAGATATCGTCACTGCTCTCACAATATACAGAGTCTGATATGTACATGTACATGTATGTAGGACCTACATCATGTAGGCCTGTATGTTGAAAATGAATAATAGCCAAGGAAAGTTTTGTGACAGAGGTCAACACAAATGAAATATTTAGATAATATTTTAGATATTTAGACTAACATGCACACATGTACAGTACTTCGTTGTATTTAAAGGGTAATCCAACCCTTGTAATGAGTTGATTTGTATGAAAGCAGAAAAATAACAGAAACAGAATGGAAAGAGTTTGAAATGAATCAGTCCAATAGTAAGGATGTTATGAATGTTTAAAATATGAGATCACTAAGTCCATGCGAATCTCAAATCGGTAGTTCGGTAAGTGGATTGTGAAGTAGCACGTGGATAACTCTCTCATTTGCCGTGTACAAAAATACCATTAATTTCTCTTTTTCTGGTAAGTTCCTTCTCCCTTGGGGCACTACTTAAAATATATTATAGATATCATACTATTATACATGTAGGTCCTCTAAAAAGAATAGACACTCCTGAGCAATGAAAAAAAATTAAAATTTAGTCATTTTATACATGTACAGTGTATGTTGGAACAGATGAGAAAGTAGTCCAGCACTGCATCACTGCATCATTTGAAGTGCCCATACGTATAATGTAGTGTTGTAACATCACGGATATTTCCAATTCCGTTTATAAACCGCTAGTCAAAACCGGACGGTTTTCGGTTAAACGAAAATTACTCACTTTTGCCAAGGTCGCCGCTGATTGTTGGAATAGTGGTTGGCACTGGGCGGGCGCAGGCCCGACCAGCGCGGGGGATTTTCGCCCACCACTTGTGATGAAAAACACTGCTTTCGACCGGCACTAATTTCACATAAAAACGTAACTATTTGTCAAGAAAAATATTACTTACATTCATATTTCCGTCTTTACTTGTGTTTTATTTGCAATTCTACAAGAATCATGATTTCAATTTGACATAAACTGATTATTTTTAAAGATTTGCCGAGTGTTGTTGTCTAAAGTTGCGATTCATGAAGGCTGCCATATTGAATGTACCGATGTACATGTTATAATACACAGAGATAGCAGCTCAGGCTCGTTCCATTACTGTTTTTATAAATGTTTATTTTCAATAAGTTTAATTTTTTTCTCGTAATTTTCGGAATAAATAAATTAAAATACTGTAAGATATATTTATTCTATTATTTATACTGTAAAATTTGTCCGAAATTTTTACACTTACACTTTTTTACCAAAAAAAAAAAAAAAAAAAAAAATCGGGAAAACGAAACCGTCACATTCAAAAGGGATAGTGCCATGGACGGTCGGATACCGGACGGTTAAACGTTTGATCACAGCACTAGTATAATGATTACAATTTTTAAAAAATCATAACTTTCTTATATTTAGTCAGATTTAATTGAAACTCATCAGTTTGCTTCTCTGAATTTTATACGTATAGAGTACCGGTAGTTGTCTATTTGGGTTAGATTTCCCTTTGATGTTAATATTGTACATACATGTATACATGTACATGTAGGTCTACAGTATGTAATACCGGTACTGTACATGTATGAACATATGATTGAAACTGATAGAGTACTGGTCAACAGAGCAATCAATGTGCTGCACATTTATATTACCAAAAATACCAAATAATTACACCAACAATACCTTTAAATTGCATTCAGGATGAAGGTTTGTTTAATACCAAGGATATGTGGAACATCCAGATCCGGATGGATTAGGATTTGGGATGTGGATCAGGGATGATCTAGATCTGATCTAGCTAGAGGAAGTATTTGATTTCTGACCGAGATTATAAATATCCCAGGATTTATCCTTAAGTCCTGACTCGGACGGACGGACGGGAAGTCGTGTCCCATCAAGGTTTTACATGTTGGTGCCGCACCTTGTTCGAGTGCAACGTTTAGAATTTGCCGTATACAGTCTGAATTTAGGGTTTGGGCCGAAGATGAGATGTTTGTATTTCATGTTATGTGCATTTCAGATGTAAACTGAAACTAACCTTGCAATGATTGACATGTAAACAAGCAAAGTGTACAGAACTACCAAAGAAAGCTTAAAGGTACTATGTCCCATTTGCAGGCCAAAAAATTGAAAAGGTTAAATTCCAACGGCATTTGAAAGACAATACTAATTTAGAACTTCCCTTAAAAAAGGGGCTTGAAAATGTCTTTAAGTGGGAAAATAACGACTATTAGTTGTCGAATCGACTTACTTAGGAGCTATAGAGCCAGTAAGTAATAGTCTGATTTTTCAGACCATTGTACCGAATGGTCGTACGTTTTATGCTGCACAAAGATTCAATCAGTTTAATTTTGGCCATTACAAGAAGTGGGTTATTGATGTAGACAAATGCTCATGTACCCTTTACAGCTCATTTTATGTATGTTATTACCAAAGATGAAAAAGCCAGTCAGTCACTCAATAGTGTCTGACAGTGAAGTCTAGCAAGTAAACGGGTTTCCTTGCATAATTTGAATATTAGGACACTGCTAACGTTTAAATTTCACAGATAGGACATACATGACCTATTCATAATTCCTGCAAAGTTCTACAGAATTTGATGTTGGCTGCAAAAGGGACATAGTATCTTTAAAGGGCAATCCAACCCTTGTAATAACTTCAGTGGTATGGAAGCAGAAAAATAAGAGAAACAGAATGACGAAAGTTTGAAATAAATCAAGCTCATAATAATAAAGGAGTTATGAATGTTTTAAATGTGAGATCACTAAATCCATGTAAATCTGAAAATAGCAATTTGGTCAGTGGGTTGTGACATTGTCATGAGACAGCTCTCCTGTCTGTCATGTACAAAAAAAAAATAATTTCTCTTTTTCTCCTAAGTACCTACTCAAAATGGATAGCATGTTATTATATACATCTACATGTATGTACTGTAGTGCTCTAAAGAAAAAAAAAACCCTCTGTACATTTTGAAAAAAAGGGAATTTTAATCATTTTGTGTTGAAACAAATGGGAAAGTAGTCTGTCACTTCATCACAATGACATAACCTATTCAGCTAATTTGAAGTGCTCATACATGTACATGTACGTACACTGTACAGTGATTACAACTTTCAAAAAATTCATAAATTTCTTATTTTTTTGTCCGATTTAATTCACACTTTCACCAGTTTGCTTCTCTGATGTTTCTGCTTAAGGTTGGATTTCCCTTTCAGAAAGCTGAAAAAAAGATAAGGAGAAAGGCATAGGTTGAAAAGTGAAAACCCAATCATTGCATCAATGATATCTGACCTATTCAAGAAAATTTAAGAACAGAAACAAAAAAATACAAAAAAATGAAATGAAAACAAGTAGTGCAGTGTATTGTTTTTGTAAAATCCAGCATATTCATTTACTATTATGTACCTGTACTGTATGTGGTTTGTAAATTACTCTATTGATATGAGCTTATTATAAAACACAATGTACATGTACATGTACACTGTACAGTGTACATTGTACTCATGGGTAAGTTTTTGTACATGATCTTTGTGAAAGTGAAGCGGCAATCAACCAAACTCACGAGACTAAAAACACTTACCCGGTAAGCCCCATTCTCACTCACTTCCTGGACTGGTCTACACTAGAGCAGTCTATGTTAGAGGGGTCTATGTTAGAGGGGTCTAATGGTCAGTGTGAATTGGTTGCTACACGTACAGTGTAGGCATTGATTTGTTTCAGGATCCATATTTAGCTACGTACATGTATGTGTTCACAATTCCTATTCATTGTGGGATCCATGATTGAAGGCCCATGTGTAAGTGTATTTCCTCGTTATAATGATGTGATCTAAAAGTACAAGTAGGTGAAGTGCATATTTAAAATGCTGGTACATAAGCACAGACATGTACATTGTACATTGTACATGTACATGTACATTGTACATTGTACATTGTACATGTACATGTAAATTGTACAATGTATGCTGGTAGAAACCTGCACAAATAAATGTTATTTCTGTCTACACACACGTACATGTGTGGGCCCACTATATTTATTTCCAAGAAATTGTTATTTACATGTACATGTACAATGTGTTTGGAGTATACATCGAAAGGAAAACGAACAGAGCTCAAGTTCAGGGCTTGACATTAGCAATTTGCCCTGGGTCCGAGGACAAAAAAATGGGTCAAAAGAGTAGATTTTGATGGTCCAGCAGGGCAAACCAAAATATAGTCCTCATTGTTGCAGACAACTAAACAGTTGCTGCATTTACACTGCAAGTAAAGTTGTCAATTTTCCTCAAATTCCAGTGTTTCTAAAATTCTAAGCAACTACTGGCAAACACTAGGAATTTATAACCGAAATAAAAATCCACCTCTGGAGTTTGGTTTTTTGAAATTCGGGGCAGAAATTTCACTGATCTTTGCAGTGTAAATGCTCGGTCTTGAAACATTGGTGAATGATTTCTATAAAAGTGATTCTTCTTGATTTTTCAAAATGGTGTTTGGGCTGTTTTGTAAATGGGCCTATTCTGAATTTTACATCATTGAAAGATTAATACATGTACATGTACATGTACATGTACCTCCAGGTGTAAGCCTTGATATGCACTCGTACCAAAAAAATGTCTGCTTAATTACTTACATCCATGTCCATGTTTATGTAGAGGTTGGCTGAGTTTCAACCAAGAGATTTCCTTGTTCTATCTCCTTGAATCAACATGAACTGTACACTACTAGCAACATCCTCTTATTCCCTAAACATTGATTGTATGCAAATGAAAGAAATACTGAAATGTGAAGTATCGATGGGATCAGATTTCTTGGGATTTCTGATTTCTGATTTCTGATGAAAAAAATATCATTTCATGTAAATAGTTTTTTGAGGCAGAATCACTTTTCACTTCAAGTTCAGTATGGATGTCCTGTCTGTCTCACTCCAAGTTGTACTACATGTAGTAATTGGTGTATTTGTTTTATTTCTTCTTTTTTCCAAACAGAATAAACCGAAAGAGATGGAGGGGTATGTTGGATTCGCAAACCTTCCCAACCAGGTGTATAGGAGATCCGTGAAGAGAGGCTTTGAGTTCACTCTCATGGTAGTCGGTAAGTGCAAATTGGAATTTATTTTTCTACAGAAATGAACACAATTTACTTCCTTATGTACATGTACCTGTAGATCTACCATGAAGCTTAATTGCATCATAATATTTCTGTAAATGTTGCTTCTTGTAATTTTGATTTTCCTTTCTGCGTACTAATAGGGACCCAAGTACAGTAAGATTTAGATCATACGTTATTCCTGTGCGTGGCATGTTTTCACTATCCAAAATCAAGCCGTTAATGACTGCAAAAGCTGAAGGGGAGAAGTTAAGTTTTGAACAGATCAGATATGTTATTTTATATTTTTTATAGCTTTAGTGAAGAATATTGAGATTGCATTTAGTCAGAAAACTGTATCATATTGAACAGAGAGCATCTGCAACCTCGTTTAATATCACACCATCTTGGAGCCTCTTCACACTTCAAAGAAAGCAAGATGTACATGCAGTGCGCACTGCTTCACACAATCTTTAAGGTGTGAACAGTCCCATCCATCAAACTTAAAGGTAGAATAGAGAGGCACTGAAGCAAGTGTAGTGAGATGGGTTGCACTACTGGTGACATTTCAAAACGAACAGGGCACTCGGTCTGTATTAAATGGAAGAAAGTTTCTTGGGAGTGCTCTGCAAGGCCCAATCGATGCACCACCAGTACTCCATTCCTCGATTCTGATTACATTTGGCTTCGTATTCCAGAGCACACATTCCAAGAGTGGATTTCAGTAGTCTGGAATGCTTGGCGTTTATATCAACATTGGAACCGGGAATGTTGATAGACTAATCATAATGCGTTTTGCAGGCAATACAAGAAGCAGCCTGGCTGTTGACTGTGTACATGTATGTGTTATTCACCAGCCTTACATTGGCTTAAATGTTAGGGCTTAGTCATGGCTATTAATCTTATTAATTTACATAAAAGTCTTGAATATTCATGTCCATATTATTATTAAAATAGATTAATTGTTAGTTAAGGCTTCAGTGCCGAGATGCTCCTCGATTCAAGGTTTTGCTTGCCTAACTTGTTCTGGTCAGGGTGTGTCATTCTAGTATCAGAAACCCTTGCACTGGGAAACTTCTGTATTTAATGTAGCTGTATGAAAGTTTTGACACGTCTGAACCAGTCCCAAAATTTGTAAACGCTTCATGTGCAGTTTTACAGTATCTTGTCACTAAATGTTAATCCACCAACAACCATAGCTTCCTATTTCCTCCCTGCTCTGAATAAGCATACCGGTAGTGTAGTATAGTAGTAAAGTATTGTATTTATTATTAACTCTATCGACCCCCTCTCAGAGTATGAAAGTACAAACAAAAAGAAAACATAACTTTACAAGTATTACATACATTCTAAGTGTGCGCAAAGTACATAAAAATTGTATTAAGAAAAATTAGAAAAAAAGATTTTGACAAGACTAGCCATTCTGGCTTGAGTTCATATTGATGCTCCATTTCGGAGACTAACACAATTTTGAACATGTGGGACAAGTCATAGAAATCTTGATGAAGTTTGTCATGCATGTAAATGGTTGACTGAAGCCTTTAACAGCAGGGTCATGATGGTCATCGGAGTTCAGTGTAGGTGTTACATGGTTCATTTGGTAGGAATGTCTGATAGCAGATCAGTTAGGATGCAGTGTGCCCCACCCCTTTTCCCTACACTACATGTAGGTCTGGGTGGGACTGCAGTCGAGGTCAGAAGTGCATTTATTTTAGGGATGTAACAGACATTGTACAAGGGAGACAGTCCCAGATAGATTTCAAAACGATATACATTTGGCTTGCCTTATTGTATTGATCAAGTCTGAGTGATCAATGATAAAGAAATATAGACACAAAGTGTTAGAAATTTATCATATTTTCTAGTTTAAAATAATTTCTGAACTGTAAATGGTGCTGGTATATGTCAAACCCCAGCATTTCACTCTGGACCTCCAAAACATCAATTCCAGATAACTTTGGGACCTGATTATCATACATGTATCATTCATGATATTAATTCTCAAATCACAATGCATCAAAATTTGATGAGAAAATTTCTCCCCAATCCTGTCTTTGTGAGTGGGAGTTCACACAATAATAATAAGGCTTTAGATTGCCTGAATATAGCACCATTGTGATTTTTTTAAAAAATCACTGTGAAAGAATGCATATTGTTTGTGAGTTGGTTCATTCATTTCATTGTTTGCAAGCAACTGGATTTGTACAACCAAACTCCCAGTCAAATCACCCCGAAAGTCAATAGATTTGTACTACTGCAAAGTGTTTACAGTAAGCCTGCAAACGGCTTTACCATGCAGGAGTGATTTGAATGAAAATGCCGAAGAGGAATTAGCATGTTTGTTAGTTCAATCTCTTTCTTTGGTTTCTCTCTGCTTGACCATTGCATAGTAGAACTACACTGTAGAAGGTTTCCCATAGCGGATATGTTAAACAGTTTTTGCTATTTGCCCACAGAAATGAAATCTACATACTCCCTGTATAGTTTGTGTTACTTACATTAGTGACTTCGCATAATGGAAGCTTTACATAGATACATGTACACATGTATATATGTAAATGGCTTTGGGCTGTTTTAAACTTATGCACTTACAGTGTATAACCATATTGATTTTTTACTCAATCAGTATACGACCGTGGCATAACTGTTCTTTTGCCAAAGGCTCTATCAGGCTCAAATATTCCATCGATTTGCAGCAGATAGAGACTGAAGTTGTATTTTCATATTCATGCAATTATGTTGATTGCTGCTTCAGATTGATTAGAATATCAGAAAATGCTTCATATTTGCATGTAACCATCATAAATTAAGTAGTTTTGGTGAACAGATACGACATCAGTTTGGAGCCATAACTCTGTGTTAAAACCTGTCTGCACTAGTCAGAAGCGGATCTAGAGGGGGGGTTGCAAATCCGGGACCATTTTTTAAATCTTATCTTTCATTTTCACACACAGATTTTCAAAAATTTTCCCTACTGTGGGAGGGACACCCTCCCACTCTCGCTCGCTTACTCGCTCCTCGCATACCACCCCAACCCCCCCCCTTTATAAAAAGCTGGATCCGCCCCTGCTAGTTTGTCCAGGAGGGATTAGACCTCCCAGTGTGGTCACTGACAGTTTATCTCATCAACTCAGCTCTCAATTAACATAAGAAAAAGGGATCATGGAACAGGTACATGTACATGTACCTCTTGGGCATTATTTGCTATATAGAGGGCGCAAGTAGCTACAAGTAGTGCAGTGGGGCTTTAAAAGGTAATGCCCATCTGGCTCCAAACAGACAAAAACATCAATTTGAAATACATGTAGCTGTTTTGAATTTTGTTATGATATTTTTACAAATTTTAATCTAAATTACCACTCTATCATTTATTTCATTGTAGAATTCAATGTAAACCCCTTTCATAGAAATGTATCCCCTCTCATACTTGAAGGAAAGAAAAAAATAATCATTGATACTGTAGATGGTAGGGTTTTAGCCTAGGCAAGATAATCCAATTACTTTTAAAATCAACCATGCACAGAAATTAGTCACATTCAGAATTCTCTTGCCCTCCTCACCATCGCTGCTGTGAACACCCAGCATCAATACCTGTCCCATCTAGGCCATTGAATCATACTCAGTATTATTATTACCGGGGTATGCCGCGACACATTATCACCGAATTGCTCAATTATGAAAGCCAGCGCCAAGGGGTGATTGCGATTGCATCCATGGGGCAGTGAGTGAATCGATGTACTGTGGCTTTTCTGGGGTCAAACGCAGCATGCATGGGGCTTGTTGTGAACTTGTACTCTGTTTGCGAGCAACAGTGTACGGGATTTTGTGTGTACCCGTAGGAACATCCATTCATGTAGAGCTCTCGCGGAGTTGATTTTTTTATTCTCAAGTGTGTTCAAAACACATTCAGAACACAATAATATGAGTGAAATAAATGGATTGAATATAACAAAAAACCATTCAATTGCTTCTGTGAATTTGGTGCAGGACAAAAGAAAGAAAGAAAAAAAAAAGAAAAAAAGAAAGGTACATTTGTAGAATCGGTACAGAAGGTGGAAAGGAATGTTTACACTCGCAGAAAATTCAGAAAAATCTCTTGATATCAAGAAGGTATCTGTTGGTACTTGAGGTAATACAAGCGTGTTTGTGAAGGCATCCCTCCCCCCTAGGGAACAGAAAAGAGCTACATGTACCTGTACCATGAGCTGCATCATGATATTCATACATTCAAAGTCTAAACAAAAAATAAATGATTATAAATTTCTATACAAGTTTAAATGTGAAGGCCTAATCAGATTGCTGATACATGCATATATCAATTTCCCTCATTTCCTAGCCTGTATATGCAACGATTGTCAGGAAACAATGCTGTAAGAAATTGTGAGAGTACACCTGATGTAGCACCAAGATATATGACTGCTCACAAGGAGGAACAACACCTTCCAATGCAGGGGGGTGTTTCACAAAGATCCTAAGTTGAACTTATCTCTAAGTTGGACTTAAATATTATGGAGAGCCATTTGTAGCCTTGAAATTAAATATATTCAAGAGCAAAAATTCAAGTATCTTAGACTTTTTATAAATTCCACTTCAAGAACATGAAATCTCCTTGGTAATAGAAAATATGAATGATTTGAATCAACATTTTATGCCTTTTATAACTTTTACAAAATGTTTTCAAAGATACTAACAGCTTTCCATAATTGTTAAGTCCAACTTAGAGATAAGTTCAACTTAGGATCTTTTTGAAACACCCCCCAGATGTGGTTGATAAATGTTTGGTCTTTGGATAACTGTATCTGTCGCATACAGGTAGATTTAAACAATGCAATACACACAGCCTAACATATTAAGATGATATGATATGGAAGACATATGATACATGTATGTGCTGAGAATAAAGGAACTAATTCCTTCCTGTGTCCTCGTGAGCTAGCCAATCTAAATATATCACTTCCTTTTGTCATCATTTCATATAAGGTCTCTTTTACTCTGCCCAAAGTTCATATTTAGATTGTGATGTATCGCTAATTCCTTTTACGAAGGATTGATTATAGACAAGATTTTTATTCTTCTGTTCATGAAAAATACTGCATAAGTCATCTTCTGAAAGCCAGAGCCAATGGGCACATAGGCAAAACAAAAACAACAACATCAGAATGTTATTTTTCTTCACAGGATGGGCACCCTTTTCAGTCATAAAAATGGCACTTTTATTTATTGTACTTGCATATTTAAAGGGGAAGTCCACCCTGATGTTAAGTTGGTTTTAATAAAAACAGAAAAATGAGAGAAACAAATAAGTGAAAGTTTGAAAAACAATTTTGCAAAGGCAAATGTACATGTAATATTAGTAAAAGATCTTGCAATTGCCTAATTTGTGGAGTACAATAACCTTTACTTTGACATCATATGGCCACCAGAAGCCTGCTGTTTTTGCATTGAACCAGGGAGTTCCCTATTAAAATCAACCATCGGCTTCCAGAACATGTTCGGTACTGATACCGTGATTTTAAAAGGTAAATAGAGCCTGTGATATTTCCAAGGCTTTTGTCAGTATATACATGTACATTATATACATGTAGATGTACAGTTATGCATGCTGACCCTGAAGTCTGAATTAATTTCTAACCCACACAAACTCTTGACACAATATTTTTTTCTTTCTCCATGAATGGTCTGGGGTGGTATATTTGTGTATCTTAGGGCCATAGGATGTACGTACATGGGGATTCCCTGGTGCTTATGTTGGCCTACTAGTACATGTTATCCCAGTGTGTATTAATGTAAGCTTCTACATGTATGCATGTACAATGTACATGTAGATCTACTTTCTTCACGCACTTGGTATCAACGCAACTTCATTTCCAATTCAAAGTTGGGAGCGGAACACTGTCCGCTTGCATTTAGTCATGAGCCACTTTCCCACGACCCTCTGCCTTGAGGGCTCGGTTGGTGGGTTGGTAGACACGGTAGGCAAGACAGTGAGTCACAGGAAAATCCCTTCTGCTACCTTGAGATCACTTCCACTTACCGCTAACCAACCTGGACACGTGACACCGATGGCCTGATGGACCGAACAACAAATGACAGAAGAAAATGTTCTGTTTGCATCGTAGAGAAGACTGCACAAAATAACTGCATCATTTGCATTTATTTGTGAAATATTTCTAGGATATTCACATGAAAATGATGAAATCACTTTCATTTATACCACTGACCAATATGGTGATTAGACGCTAATGGACCAAACAACATGTGACGATGGAGAAATTGTTATGCCGTGTTTGCTTTATCAGTCATGTACATGTATCTTGGGGGAAAAACAATTGGAGAAAAGATAGATAATTCTTGTACTACATGTATTCATTAATTTTAAGGTCCTTTTACCTAACCTATTTTATATACATGTAGATTGAGTTTGGTATTGCAGGTATTTTTCATAGACTGCAGTACATGTACATGTAGTGGTACAGTAGTTGCAGGGAAAAAAATTCACGGGGGCTCGGGCGAATTCGCCCCCGAAATGCCAAAAAGAGCCCCCGAAAGTCATAAAAGAGCCCCCCAAAAATTGCATTGAGCTCAATGCAAAACAAATTAAAGAGTGTTATTTTCATGCAAGCAAGCTTGAAAAGTAGCCCCCAAAATTGTTAAAATATTTTTTTCCCTGGGTAGTTGCTTTCATTTTGATATTCTTTAACCAGTTGAAAGTGGTTTGAGTGTATACACAAATACATGTACAGGTACACATACATGTAGGCCTCCTGCAATGCACAGTTTCCACATTTTATTGACCCTAATACAATATCCAAGGCACCTTTGTCAATGCTGTAATAGTCCAATTCCTGTGGGTGAGAACTCCTTTTACTTTGTGTCCGCTGACCCAGTAAATTTGATTTCTTTTTTTAGAATTTGAAAAGAGGCACATGTATAGCCTATCCTTATTTTAGAATTTCTACCTGGGACGAAACCCATGTATTGAGTAGCAAGGACAGCACTATATACAGTTTGAATGATATCAAGGCTACTATCTCCTTTCATTTGTACTAAAGAATTGACAAAGTGTTGTCATATTCAATGTCCAGATCTATAAAGTAAGCCTATTCATGTATACATAATTACATTTGCAATTCTGATTGCAAACATGACTGCACATGACCATACATGTACATGTATGTTTAAGAAGAAATCCACTTTTTTGAAAGGAAAATGACTTTTAAAAGGAGTAAAAGGTACCGGTAATTGAACAATATATTTCTTGAATGAAAGAATTATATCTTTCATTGGCGTTTAAACTACGGCATAAGATTTCATTTAGTGTAAAAAGTGAAAATTCTAGCCATCTTTTTGACTTACACAAGCCAATTTTAGGTACATGTACATGTATTTACATGGAAAACAATGTACATGTATGTCTATGTAAAAGCTAGTAATGTTGGTCCTACAAGTATTGTTTGTGAGAGTTCAATTGGTTTTCGGCAGTTGGATTGGACTCTGTTTTAAAAGGCATCGTTTGATATGAGCCTACACAACTTCTTTTGCCCATACATTGTAGCTTTAGACAACCCAGTTTTGATATTGTTTGTGTTAAGAATGCAGTGACTTATTAGAGAAAACAGCCTGAAGTTACAGAACAGCCACGAGATGAAAGAAGACTGGTACGAGAGTCTGTTGGCGTTCATTTATTGGAGTGGTATCAAAGATGTCATTTCTTCCAACCTTGTCATGTAAAGATCAAGTGCCAAGTGTGAGCATTGTATGACCTCACAAAGCGCATTGTGAGCAACATGATTTTTTTAGGGGGTCGAGTGCTTGCTTGCCACCTTTTTTACAAGCTCTTGTGACATTTCTGTCGTGTTTAGACAAGATGTTGGAAATTCTGGAGCAACCTTTTCATTGACTTTTAGCTAATTCAATGCAATGGATTTATGCATTTATATAAGTCAGTAATCTCAAGCGTGCATAAAAGGAAAATGGACAGAATATATTTCTGTAAATCTGTACCATAACTTTCAGTACAATTTGTTTCAAATGTTAAGACTTCAGAAAAACGTTATTGGAGGACATCTTTGTTTGTACTCTCTGTTCACATCAATCAACCTGCTTTTTCTTTAAAAGGATATTGATGTGAAACGTTGATGTAAAACAGCCTCTCTGATCTATCAAGGTTCTTTGACCTCATTTCCTCTTCTCTATTCAGGAGTGAAATCTTGTAATTGGGAAACTTTAGAAAACTCTGACAAGCTGTAAGGTTACTTTGCTATCAATATCTTACATTGGATATATTCCTGTACCCAAATGCCAATTATACAGTATGTCTCCATTCAAAAATCCTGATAATACCAAATGAGCTCATTTGTCACAGTTTTTCCTGCAATTACGCGCATCTGCCTTAGCACTTAGTAACCTAAATTGATCCCAATTGTTTTCCTGTAATTGAGCACTTCTGGATTTTCCGTTCATGAGGCTACTGATAAGAAATGTTGCCAAAATCGTTTCCATTGTTCATGTGATGACTGCACTATTGAAGG
Organism: Mesocentrotus franciscanus; assembly: GCA_037976565.1. Classification (NCBI taxonomy): domain Eukaryota; kingdom Metazoa; phylum Echinodermata; class Echinoidea; order Camarodonta; family Strongylocentrotidae; genus Mesocentrotus; species Mesocentrotus franciscanus. Next base: position 27,256,213 of record CP137676.1, read on the forward strand.
TGTTGTTATCAATATGAATATTCTGAAGAGCCGAAACTGATTTTTTTCCCTTCTTTTTCCATATACATGTCACATGTCTTTCCATTTTCTTTTTGTTCGTTGATTAAATAAAAGAGTAGAAACTTGAGAAAACATTTTAAGCCTGTCTAACCTGTGTAAATGTACATTAAGTCAAAGTATTTGTAAATAAAAATTGAAAGATATTATTTTATTGGACTTTTGTTGTTGTAGCGAGCAGCATTATGGGTACTGAAGTGTTCACAACGGAATTGGTGGAGGAATGTAGATCAGCCCATTATGGTGACTTGGTGCTTTGATTCAATGTCAAAGAGCCAATTAGTACTGTGTGTGGACCAGATAAAATCCTTTGGGCTTTCATAGTGCTTCAAGAAAGTGGATACAGTACATCTGAAATGAGATTTACAGACGTCCATGGTGTAGCCAAGACAATTTTCTTGGGCGCATGGAGGATGGTGTCCAGGGCACAGATGCGACATGTAACCCACATTCCTGCCATTCTTGAGATGAACTGGCACACAGAGATCGCATTGCACCCTCCTGAAAGACTCATTAAAAGACCAGCACATTAAAATGGTCTAGTGCCTAGAATTTTTTTGATTACGGTACGTACGGTCTGAACTTGGGGGCGAGACTTGCAGTGTTGCCTTACACTGTAGATGTAAGTGATCTAAAACATACCTCTCTGAGTTTGTCTTTTCTGTGATATGAAGCGTTCATCGTTTATTAGAAGACTGTCAAAGCTGATTAGGTGGAAATGATGTACATACATGTACATGTAGGAACAAACGTTGGCATCTTTTTCTTCATGAACTTTTGAACAGATATTTATGTAGCCCATCTTGCTTTGTACAATTTCGATATCCACCTGAAGCGACAACTCGTGCACCTTTACATGTGGAAGCCAATAGTCATGGAACAGCTCTTACTTACAGTGGTCTGGTTCATGCAGACCCTCAGTTGTCAGTACGAGCTGCCCCCCAGCTGAAACTCAAAATGTAAAAATGGGGATGATGTTCACAGTCCCCCCTTCCTTGAGGAAAATGTTTCTACTATTAGCCTTGCAGTAGTTAACTGTACCACACACCACAGTAGGGGAAAGTACTGTATTGCCACATGCCTAGTTAATAGCTAACATCTGCAGTGCAAAGATTGTTAGTTCCCATTTTTTTTTTACATCCCATTGTTTTGCAATAACATTATCATAAGAAATGACAGTATAAAGTTCTCGAAGAAGATTTATCCGACTGAACTAACATGCGTCCCTGGCAGACATTTCAATACAAAAGATATCATTGTTGGACTTCTAATAGGATTCATCAACCCGTAGCGTACGGATCTCATTGTGAATGTGAGTCATCCTTGAATTAAAGGCCTTACAGAAATGTGCGCTTGGACAATCTTCCTCGATCATTAATTAGAGCTTATACACATACCGGTACCTTTATAATCCCATGTCCAACTTCGACTTAATTCCAGCATAAATTGTCCATTTCTTATGAATGGCATGATGCCCAGTGTACAAGCCGACATGCTCCATATTCTGTTTAAGTCCATTAACACATTTTCTAAAGTCTAGAAGACAGACTACCACCAAGGCGTCTGCGGTGTCTACAGGTCAAATAAGCAAGCGGGGGAGACGGGTAGATCTGTTTGTGTTTTAATTCATCCTCTAAATTAGATAGGGCATTAATGAAAGGAAGCTGTCATCAGGGTGCAGTCCATTAGAGTTCCATTCAGATTCTAATCAACATGGTCACGTGGTGTTCGAAGGCATTCGGATACATCCCTTAATGATATGTACATGTAGGTTTCGTAATACGTCATGCTGTACTGTACATTTACGTGCTCTGAAGGTTAGCGTGTGTCTAACATTATAGCCGCTGTGAATCTTTTATTTATCTATTGATTCATAATTAATTGCTTGATAACTCCTACATGTACAAATAGGTATACTTGTACATACATGTACCTGTACATGTACATGTTTGTATTAACAGACCAACTGTTAAATTTGTATATTTGTAATGGTAGAAACTGTTAAATCTATCTAGTGTATTACCGGTATGCTGTACCAAGTAAAATGATCAAGAACTTTCATGTACTTGCACTGCAAGTTATTTTCATTTGCTAGAAGTCTCTTCTTCTTATCGAGTCACTACACAAGCCCGGTCCAGAGGATGCAGTATCTGGCCTTGGCATTGAAACCCTCTAGGTCTTTGCGAGTACAGGGTCCTGGAAGGAACCCTGTGCATCTTCTCTTGTTTCAAAAGATGTATCAAATGACCCATGACATGAAAAACTAGTGGAGTTATGGGCTCATAAACATTTTGCTTATTTCGTATTCATATTTGCATCGGGCTTGCATACACATGTACATGTATGTCTTAATATATGCGTACAATAAAATAGAGCACTTTTTGCTGTGCTGCGGACTGACTGGAAAGTTTAGGTTTAGGCCTACATTATGTGACTCTGTACAGTGTATGTAGTCCAATATTGAGGCCTACATGAATACCAGGAGTAAGAGGAGGGGTCATGAAATGTTATGGTTGCCACAATTCATTCACTGCAAGCTCTCCCAGCAGGTTTCTGAATGTTTCACAGACACTACATCTTCCTCCCACCTCACCATCACCAGTCCTCTCTCACTTCACAACAACATGTTTATAGACGCGACCAGACTGTTTTCATGGACCGGTTATTGAATACATGATCTTCGTTTCCTCCATCCTCGTACCACCTCCAAATTGAATATCAACTGTCTGTGGCTCTTTTTGCACCAAATATGTGCATTCACGCTCTTCAATCCCCTTCGAAGTGAAAGAGAATCCCTTTACAAATGGACTCTCGCATTCTATGAAATTGAAATTCACACTCGAGTTGGTATGATGAGAGGCAATGGAATGTGCTTACCAGTAACTGAATATATTATCGTCAAGTGAGAGCCAGAAGGGCATTAGCCAACATCCTTTAACCCAGGATTAGCCCCCTGCTGGCTCTGAATAAATTAGATCATCTGTTTAGAGCCAGAAGGGCATTAACTCATATCTTACAACACAGGATTAACATTCTTCTTTGTCTGAACACACAACATTGTCTGTTGTGAGCCAGAACGATGCAAACTCATATCCTACAACACAGGATTAATGTTCTTCTGTGTCTGAACACACAACGTTGTCTGTTGTGAGCCAGAACGATGCAAACTGATATCCTACAACACATGATTAATGCCCTTCTGGCTCTGGAGTCTGAACAGAGAAAATGGCATCTCCAATGAGGCGGGATGTCATGAGATCACAGTAGGTTGGATGTGTTTGAGAGAGAGAATGTTCATTGTGGTCGCGATGATCTATGTTCATGACATCTCCAATGGGGTAGAATTATTAGAGGTTGGATAGAAAGAGAGAGAATGTTCCATTGTAACAGTGATGGACTCGTCTCGTTTACACTACCCCTCAATATTATTACTATAAGTGCAGTTTAATAGAGATATACACTGTTTGTGTATGTGCAGACTATATAGGTACATTGTAATTACAATCAGATAAGTCTGGCCAACACTTAATATGAAATTGATTTGAAAACGAAACGATACGAAGAGGACTTTCAAGTCGAGATGAATTGATGTAAAATTTCATTATGATTTTATGTCTTTTGTACTAACCACAATTCTGATTTGTGGATTATTTTTCTAAATGAAAGATATTTGTACTTTATAGCACTACAATCCTTCATGTCATATATGTACATGTATTTATTCAACATTTATTTATTCAACATCCACCTACTTACTTTTAAAAATAGATTTAATACCAATTTTTCTACATTTAGACATTGTATGATTCATCAGATCATGCTTGTGTTTCATACAGTACTGTACATTGTCTATAGAGACTGAATAATGCAAGGTAGGTTTTAAGCAGATGAAAAATGACAACATATGGTTTAGACGATCCCGAGACAGACTGGTATGTCAAGGAAGACAGTTCACTCTGGTCATTTTTTAAAGGTACCATTTCACATAATATTTGTGAATGAATTGAAAGTCAAAAGAGTATGCATTTATTTTGGAATTGCTCTAAACCTTGTAATGTTAATTTCCACTCAAAATAATTACAATTTATAGTGTTAGTGATAGTACCTCTTTCCTTTTTTTGTGTTCAAGTCTGATTTGCCAAAAAAATAAAAAATAAATAAATAGGCCAAAGGAGTCAGAGAGTTTGTAGGCCTACAAATTATTACTTTTTAATGAAAAATGATATAGTCGATGTTCATTTAAGATTGACTTGCTCTTCAATTCGGAGTTACACCCCCCCCCCCCACCCCTTTGAAGGATTTCTTATAGTAATATCTTTTCATTTCCGGACAAGAGAATGATTGTGAATGGCAAAGACTCCCATTGTTGATGACATGAACACACATAATGAATATAATTCATGCGCATACCTACACAAAGCTTGTACATGAACGTGTTTGATATTGAGTGTAACTGGGATAATGTAGGCATCAGTGCATAGTTAGGGCTCGTTCCCACAGGGAGAAAGACAGTAAACACCATTTTCCATTTCCCGAATCAGAAATAGCGGGCTATTTTGCAACCTCGAGCTGATGAAGATAGGCCATTTGTCTCTCCATATGTTGGGAGTGGGATTTGTAGGGTTATTTACAATTACCAGTAAATTGATTTCCATTACACCCTGAGGCATTTGCACGACCCGATTTATGCTTTTTGTGTGAATGAGCCTTTTCACATTAGCATTATGATTTACAGAGCATGAAAGCAAGGGAGCAGCACATAATCATGAATTGAGTCATTCTTCCCAAGGTCAGTTAGGTTGTCTAGTGGGAAGACCTGGGTGAAACGTCAATACATGTACAAAGTTTGTACAGGTACAGAAGGCCTGGGTTAAAATGTCAATACAAACTACACCAGGGTGACCCCAATCAGTGTGGATGACCTCTTCTCAGCTCCTGCCAGTTTGCATAGGAAATAGAACACTGAGGTACCTGTGCTGTGTTCTTCTCTAGCACTCTGTTCAGTATGTAAGCCATGTCAAACAGGTTATGCTAAGTGTAATTGACATGAAATGAGCATTGTAAGAATGAGAATTCTTAGTGTGCATTCTTGTCTGAAAATGAAAGAGCTGTAACTACATTGTACATACACTTTAGGTGTCAGGGAGCAGAGACAGAGATCATTTGGCCACTTTTGCTTGATGTTTTAGCTTTGTTGCCATATTTTTGAAACGTGAAATTTCAATGATCAAAATGATAACCTGGCATAGGCCTATACATGATTCTATAGGCCTACACTCTAGGAATTATGAAACTGACTTCAGTTTTTATCCAGCTGATATCACACACTGCATGAAAAGGAGTTGGTAAAAATCCTAACAGCTACCCATGGTGATGATTTTAATACTAGACTTGGGTTAAGAGAGACAGCTGTTGATGAAATGCCTTGTCTCAGGACATACATTGTACCCACTTGGCAGAGATTTTTTATCTCATTCAATTGATAGTCAAGTGAATAAAAATCTCTTTGACAATACCACAGATACGCCATTTTATACATCATCTCCGGCTTTTGATTATGCTTTTCAAAATATTCAGCAAATATAATCATCACTGAAAAATTGGCTTGTCAATATTTTTTCTTTGAGCTTTATGTACATGAAGGCCTACAAACTGGAAACATCAAAGATTGTATAAAAGTATTATCTCCTTTTATATCCAGACATGTTTACCTAGGTCTTGCTACACATAAGCACCCACATATGAGTATTTTATTTGCACAGCAAAAGTTTTATTGACATTTTGGCTCAAGTTATGTGACCTCCATTTACTAGTAAAATGAATAACAAACAAACTAGAAATACATGTACACACTGTACAGGACAAAGTCATCAATGACAGAGATATGTAGTTTTGCTGTACATGTGGATAAGAGTAGTCAAACTTAAAATATGGTATTTTCTGGGGCTAGAGAAAAAAAACAGTCAAATATTATGAGGGATTTGAGCAAGCTGAAAATAAATGTATGTTGGTATGGAAATAATTTCTGAATGGGTGTCTTGTTAAAAAAAATGAAATTATTGTTCTCTCCTTTTATTTTATAAATTTTCTTTGAACACTGTATCAGGACATTGTAAACAGTTTGTACGGTACCTAAAAGTCTTTAAAATGATGTATTTGCAGTTTTATCTGTATCAAATACTTCTCAACGGTTGAAATTTTGGGTTTCAAATTGATTGATGAGAACATTTATAATCAGAACCTCTAAATTAGAACATGTATGCAAGATTCAGAATGGCATGTTTTGTATGATTTTTGCTGCACCTACATGTAGTAAGTGTAACCTTTCACTCCCTTTCTGTCTCCTTCCCAAAAGAATGTACCAGCTAGGTATTCATGTAAATTCATGATGATGACATTGAAACGGTAGATTGAATTGCACACAAAAATACAGGTACCTCAAGAGTTTAGACATGTTGTTTTTTTAACCTGAGCAGTCCTTGAATTATTACTGCCTATTTTGTGTCATATTTATGATTTTCACAAGAATCATGGCCCTCCTTTTTATCTTTCACTTGGGAAACTCTTGAGAGTTTGTTGACAGGCCTGTCTGATATGACCAGGGGGTCATCTTGTAGGGGTCAAGGGTCAAGTTTATGATTGGTTAAGGGTCACAGCAAGAAGAGAATAGGAACATTTAGAGGCTCATAAACATATTTTTGTTATTGGTATTCACTATATGTCATGAAAAAGGGAGCTCCTTGAAGTGGACCCCCCCCCCATTATTTTGTAGACTTCAAATCATTTAAAAGGCCATGTGAATTTAGTGACAATATTGAAAGAAGTTCTGGAATGATGTTCGTAGTCTCTCAGCTATAGACAGCTTTTGTTCTGAATAGCCGTTTACTGAATATAAGATGTTAAAAAAATTGACAGGAGTTACAAAAGTGGGAAAATAAAAGCTAATTGTATTATGAGGCCTTATACCTTATGATTGTATTATACTTATAATTATATGCTTATTATGATGGGGAAAACATTATAATTCTGATATGTTGATATTCTTCAATTAAGATCTGGGAAATCTGCAAAGCATAATTTGGGGTTACAAGAAGGCTTATAATTACACACTTCAAAATACCTAGAATTTATTGACCCATGCAACTGAAAATGTACAAATTACTTTTACACCGTATGTAATTTTGTTTTCATACTTTGATATACTTAGCACTCTGAAATAAACCATTTTGATACCCCTCGCCCATTGGGCTGTTGCTTGTGCGGTATGCAATGGAACCAAACACCCTGACGATGTGTCAAAGGTAATTTGCTTTTCACACCAGTCATGATTGAAAGTTTGAGAAAAGACTCAACGAGTGTGTCGAAAGATAATTTATCAGAGCTGTTCAACCAGTGTTGAAGCTGTTTTGACATCTGCGCTTCACTTCCTGTTGGAAAGTCAGAGATCTATGTGTTTATTCAGTGACCCGATACCTAAATTGAGCATTTGTATTACTTGAAAGTTGTTAGTACCCAAAGATCGATTGTGCCAGCTATAAACCAATAACAGTAAAATTTTGATAACTCCATGTAGACAAAAACTATTTTGGTATAAATTTGACTTTCATTTTGCATATTTACATGTATGTGTTTGTAAGTACCAACTAAATGTTCATAATTAAATGTACATGTACATACATGTACATGTATATATGTAAATGTATGTGTTTGGTAGTGAAAGAGTGAAACCAGTCTCACACTCTGGTTTTGTATGTCTTGTATCGGTCTTGACCCAGGGTTTTTGTAATCAGTAGTTTTCCTCTTGGTCTTTGTCTTTGTCTCTTTCTTAGGCATTATGTTTCTATATTCTAAAAATAATTAAACAAGAAACTAGAGATGATCTTTTTTTCATAGAGTAGAAATTGTACACATGTATGTCTGACTTATTCAGGAAAGTTCACATGTGACAGAGCATTATACTCACAGTATTACTATTCTTACTACTACAGTGTATAGAGACATGTCTGCTTTGAAAAATGAACTAATTAATGCTATGATAAGAGTGTTCTTTGACCTGTCAGTTTGTTTTGATGTGTAGGTTGTCTTCCTAATGGTTTGTCAATTATGATCTGTACAAGAATATAAGGAAGTAAAATCATGCATATACAATCTGTATTTATAAGCCTCTGAGTACATGGTTGTACTTGTACATGTATGAGCTTCTTACTCATCATTTCAATAGCAATTCATGTTCAGAGTTGTAGAATACACTGTCTCTACTGATGTTCAACTATTCACGGGGTTATTGTGAATTGGTTCATGCAAATGATTTCTTTTGCATTGGTAAAAGAAGGCTTCGGACGATTGAATTTGGCGTACTTTAGGAAATTGGCACAGAGGTGATTATTGACAACTCATGGGGTTTGAGGCTGCACTTTGAAAATCCTACCCCTTTTCTTTTCAATTCTTTTATTCCCCCCAAATAGCCATTGAGAAATCTACACAATGATTGGTATGCATATCACCAAAGTCAACAATGCAAAAAATCCCTTTGGGATTTACAACTATTGTATATATTTCAATGAGGAAAAGGGAGGAATTGAAAAAACATAATAGTCACACAGAGATGGGAGGGAGAGAAAGAGAGAGAGAGAGAGGAGGGGGTATAGTAATCACATAGAGAGAGAGAGAGAGAGAGAGAGGAGTGGGAAGTTTACATTAGAATAGATACATGTAGATACAGGAATAGTACATTTAATTTCCTTTCTACAAATGTGCATAAACACGTACATGCAGGCTTAGTTGTAATTTTTAACAGGCAAGCTGATTTTAGAAATGATAAAACAAAAATCTGAAGTACATTCTACATTGTCATTGATCACAATTTTCAAATGTCCTTAAAACTAGGCCTTAAAATTTTTATTTTTATTTTAATAGCAACTTGTCAGTAGTTTGAAAGTTTGCTGTCCATCTGCAATGTTATAGTATGATGTTTGTTTATTGCAGTGTGTTGTGGACTTTTATTTGCTAAATTTACAAGTATGATGCGTGTTTATCAACAAACACTGCAATGCTGCATATGAATAATATATTAGATTTTAATTGTCTAATTCTACTCCATAATTGAAACCTGAAAGTAAACTCCACTTGCACTCTACAAGGTTATTGTGCACACATTCACACAATGCGTACATGTACATAATTATCTAGTATCGTTGTAATCAAGGAAGGACATGGATAGCAATCTAAATAATTTTCCCATCATTCCCAAATTGAAGATACAGTGTATATTCAGGAAACCTCTTTGAAGAGGATAAAATGGTTCACATAATAGGTTTCTACCACCCAAATTATCTTCTTAGCTCCCCATTTTCTCTTTATATTTTTATGCCTCCGGTTAATACCGAAGGTGGTGCTGGAGGCATTATGTTTTCAGGTTGTCTCTCTGTCTGTCTGTCCGTGAATCATGAATCATGGGTCTAGATTTGAGGAATTGCTTCACTTTCATCTCCTGATAAAGAAATAACCAACCTTTGTCATTGTAAGATGCAACTTTGTGATGCCTGAATGAGGTCAGGTGTACATTTGAAAACTACAGGTACATTTTGTCTCTTGAGAGTCAGAAAGATTTTGATTGCTCTCCTATTCATTTGGACTGTAGGAACGCAAAATATAATCGGACTGAAACAACATGTACGGTACATGTTATTAGAATTGCGTTGTATGTTGAAAAGCTGGTAGGCCAACATGTACGTTGTAGCCTAAGTGCTGTAAGGAGTTAGAGGGGTAAAGATGACTATATAATGCTGCAATTTACATGCACATGTGTATTCGTAGGTCACAAGCCATGCAGCAAATGTGAAACTACAGGTAATTTTTTTAATAGGCCTTGTATAGTACAGACTAACATCTATATACATGTATGTACATTGGGCCTACATGTATTTTAGGGCAGTTGATATCGGACAAGCTTCAAATACCCTTTTGTCACTCAAACCCATCTCAAAGTAGTCTGTGTACACATTGGCCCAAATCCTGCACTTCAGAAGGGTTCACGGGGATCAATGCAGCACCCATGTTGGCTATGAAAAGAACCTCATGTACCCTTGGCCCTGGGGGGTCAGGGGGTTAAGGCGAAAGTGCCATGGGTGGGCTAGGGTTCAGGAATGACTCATGGGCAATGTCAGGTGCACCGAGCTGAAATGAGAGCTTTTACACCAGCCTGTGATCATAGTGTGCAAAAAGTGAACAGATGGAGATTTGGAGAGCTTTCACACTTGGCTCTAAATCTGTAGAGAATGCCATGAGAGCTTTTCAGCTCTGAAAAAGTACAAAGCGTGAACTATTTAAGAGTTTGAAGGCTCTAATTTAAACCGGTTGAAGGGAAAATAGATATTTTGATGGTATTTCTTAACCTCTCTCATCACATGGATGTATTGTAAGGGCTTAGCCAGGGCCTACTTGACACCATCAAATGCCTGGGACCTACATGTACATGTATGGGAACCTGAAATCCAAGTCTCGACCCCCAAATTTGTAGATTTTATCAGGGAGCTTGTTCAGATAGAGAGTAAGAATGATGCTGAAACATCCATTTCATATTAAATACAACATTTTGTTACAACTTATAAGATGTTCAGACTCGAACAAAAAATTATAGCTGTATTGTTCTCGTTTAGCTATTGATGTAATTTAGTAGTCTGAAGGGGTGTTGAAGGTCTGCACGTTAATATCCTTTCAAAACAATTTGTATGATTGATTACAACAAGATTACACATACATGTATAGAATTTTCTCATAACATCAAATAGAACTGTATATACATGTATTGAATAGCCTGTGTGAAATGGCCATCTTCCGTAGTACTTGAGGAGTATTTCCTTTTGAGGCTAAGGTTGATTGCAAACTGACAGGAAGGAACCTCAAGGTTGTGATTGTGTCTGACTCAAGCCACAGTAACAGATTATATTACGAGAAACATTTAAGTAGAAAGTGGACTGCACAAATATAACACATACATTGTAAATCAAGTATGTCAAATTATTCTGAAGTGCACTGCTGAATGTTCTTGAACACCTTTCACAGGTGAGAGTTGTTCACCATGCACCTGTGCTAGCTAATCTCCTAGCACGTGCCAAGAACTCAAAATTGGCTGCTGCGATTATCATCTTTGCAGGGTATCATTTACTGCGAAATGTTGCACTGCAATTGTAGCATTAACCACTTTAATATCATTTGTCAAAGATAAGACTTGATTTTACCATGGACCTAAACACAAGGTCCATGATTTTACCCAGGATCTGGAAAAATAGTTCAGATCCTGAATGATAACAACAGGGAAACAAGAGAAGCTTTCCTGGAGCAAATGTCACTTGGAAGATAAACATTCGTTTGTTTATTTTTATTGACATTAATGTGTGGTGAGAGATAAGCGAGTGATGGAGGACATGTCTGTGTGTCACCAGGTGAAGGTCATGCTTGTCTGCTACTACTCTTTATAGCTTCATTTACACTGCAAGCAAAAATTGTTGATTTTTCTCACATCACCGTGTTTCATCGTTAGTTGCATAACTAACTACCAGCAAACACGAGGAAAAACCGAAATAGAAAAAATCTGCTTCAGGAGTGTGGTTTTTTAAAAAGCCTGCTGAAATTTCACAGATTTTCGTAGTTTAGATGCCCGCTCTCAAAACTTTGGTACACTCCCTGTTTTTGGTCACGTGCTCTCCAAGCTTTCGTTTGATCGCATGTAGCTCTAGCAGCAACAAGTTGCACATGTGCACTACCGATACTCATAAAAAAAATCGGAATGCGAACACCAATTTTTTTTTAATGGGGTATTCTGGTAGTGTCAATGGCAGTCAAAATAATTTCAACAATTTTATTCAATTGATGTTTGGGATGTGTAAATGACCCTTTGACAAAAAAATTGTTTTAGAAATATATTTGTGGTGGGATGGTATGACTGACAAAATCTATTATATTTTGAGCGCCAAGAAAATTTGTCTAGAGTCTTGGAAAAGTATAATTTCATTACAATATGGGCATCAAAATTATGGAGAATTAATGTTCTACTAAAAATAAAATCAAGTAACAAGTTTTAATCACTCGCTGGTATATAAAAATATTTTTGTATAGTATCAAGTAAAGCTTCACAAACAGTTGTTGGTTATTATGGGGTTCAAAATGACCCCCATTATCACAGAAATTTATTAAATTTAAGCTGATAATAAACATAATACCTAAAAAAAGCCAAGGACATGTAAATTGGTTGCATTTAGCTTTGATATAACATATGTTTCAATGCATTTTGGTTACTTTTACCACTTTTCTAACAAATTTTGTTTTTATATACCGGTATTTTTTTCTTCTTTACTTTCAGGTGAATCTGGTCTTGGTAAAAGCACACTGATCAACTCGCTATTCCTCACAGATATCTACTCAGGGGATTTTCCTGGACCATCACAACGTATCAAGAAAACAGTCAAGGTTTGTCAACTGTTCATTATTTCTATCTTTAAAAAACGATTGCAACTACTTTTGAAAATTCAGCTCAAGGTCAATTTCCATAACCTACAGTATGGTACATCCCATAGAAATCGTGTTCAGATTCATACTATATCATTGTCATGTTCGCATATTTCAATAGGTGATGCATAAGGCTATTCTAATTGCGTTAAAGTTGATTTTTTGAAAGTACCCTTTAACCCCCGTTTTAACAAGCCTGAGCTGTAACAGTAACCCCTTGTCCACACACAACATTTTCCGTGATTAGGCGTGATTAGTTATACCGTTTTGCGATAGTTATACCGTTTCGCGATAGTTATATGATGAAATTGTGTGTGTGGACGCTTACTAACGATACGTCGTATAACGAAATGCAGGTTTGGGCATCGTTTCGAACTAGAACTCAATAACTAATCATGCCTAATCACGCTTAATCACGGAAATTTTGTGTGTGGACGGAACTAGTCTAACTGGGCAGGGCTTAACGTCGGATCGCGAAAGGAGACCTGACCTCTCATTTCCGCTTCCATTTCATGACCGCAGTAGCAAACTGCGCACCTATACGACATTTTGCTGTAGAGTTTTGGGATTACTTTCTTGTGTGTGTGGACACCCTGGAATTTATACGATGATTCTTTATACGACGTTTCTTGTGTGTGGACACCCTGAAATTTATACGATGATTCTTTATACGACGTATCGTTATAGAGTTTCTGGATAAATTGTTTTGTGTGTGGACACGCTGTAAGTCAACTGGGGCCCCAACTGTTGTATGATCGGATGCTGGCATTGATCTATTGGTTCGGCGACCTGGAGGAAAAGAGAAATAGGTCGTTGATCTTTACATGTGGGACTCCTCTAATTCGGATCAAAGTATGGAGAAACAACAATACCTGTAGGCCTATCTGATCAGTTCAGCCAACTGTATCGAAATGGCTCGGACAGTGTTATCCATGATAGCTGTAATAACAGGCATGTATGAATTACATGAGCTACATTTACTCTGCAACCAAAAGCGTAGATTTTTCGCATTCCGTTTTTTCACTGGTAATTGCATAGCAACTACCAGCAAACAAGATGAAAAACCAAAATAAAAAAATCCACCTCAGGAGTGTGTTTTTTTTTAAATGCCTGCCAAAGTTTCACCAATTTTTGCAATGTAAAAGCAAACTTCGGTAAGATACCAATTTTTGCTGAAGTGACTCTCCTCGCTTCTGTACTAACACATGCAGAGCACCAACGAGCGCACTTATCACCAAATAATCAGTATGAGCAAATTTCTGCGTTTTTTCAGTCGTGTAAATGGTAGACCAAAAAATTGATCATTTTTTCCAAATGGTGTTTGGGATGTGTAAATGGACCTACATGTATAGAGAATACAGGGTCTGGAGTTATCTATTTTTCTCCACTTATCTGTTTTGTCCACAAACAGAACAAATCAAATAGTTCATTTGGCATCTCTGTACTGCCGATGAAATAGAGATATCACTCTGCGGCTGGACATTCTAACCATCATTTGATTTGATGTAATCAATTCAAGCTGTTTGGTCAGATAAGGGACAACAAATCGAGAAGGGGGGAAAGGGTCAAACTGTGGTGTTGATGTATTTGATCAACAGTTGTGAAATTTTGCGTGCTGATCATTAACTCGAGGCCTCTCCAAAACATGCTTTCCAGTTTGAAATCAGATAATTGAATCAAGTTATGAACTAGTTAATTAGCTTCAAAGGGGAAAGAGCATGTTTTGCTGATGGATTGGAGGGTTTACCATAACTAGGTCAGATTTTATAGCATTAATCTTGATGCTATTAAAGCTCCATGCAATGAGGACAAATACCAAACATCTTTCCAGTTAAAGAGAAGGTTGAGTTCTGGGAAGAGGTGAAAAATAATTTGTGAGCATTATCATTGTTATTATGCAAGTGTGGAAGAACATCAGATAAAAAATGTTCCCTGAAAAGCATGGCTCTTCAAATGCTTTCATATTCTAAATATGGCATGTAACAACATAAAAATCGGGACAGATTTTTATGCCACATGTTCGTGTAGCCCCATATACATCTTTCTGTGTACAGTGCTTGTAACTTTACCAAGACTGGGCCAAATTTCTTATCATTTTGATGATTCCAGAACCTTGCAGTACACACCAATACTATATGCTAGATGATCAACCTTTTCTGATCGATTCCACACCGTTTCTTTCACAATGCAATTGCATGACCAGAACTCAACTTTATCTTTAAAGAATATGATTTATATCACCTCAAATTTTCTAATGGCCAAGAGTTGTTGAAGCCATACTGCACTTTATCGATTCTATCTTCAATGATGACAATGTACAAGTATAGATCTAAATATAGAATAGTATGTAATATGAAAAAGGTCATGAAATTGTTAGTAACAGAATTCTGGTGAATATCATTATTTCTAGAGGGAATATGATACATGAAATAACTTCTGATTCTCCTTTGCATCACTCTTTTCACACCTACATGTATGCAATCATCCAACTGTTTGAGCTTCAAAACTACTCCTGATATAGCACTCTGAGTCTCTGACTCATCTCTCTCTCTGACCTGCAAGCAAAGGTGCAGTACTCTACTTCTTGCATAAAGCCCTACCCCCCATTCAGACAAAAAAAAATATTCATATACATGTACGTGTATGCCTAGTTTATACTAAGATGTATGTACAATGTAGATGTAGTCCAGTATAAATACAGTTAAACTACACTGTATGTATTCTTTTTCTAATCTTAACGTTTTGTAGCGAAATGTTGTATAGCAAACTGGTTTGGTGAAACCTCCACTGGCCGATAGTATCAGGGTGAAATACCGAAATGCCTGAGTGAATATTTTATCAAATTTGTGCTGATATGACTGCCCAGCGTATATTTACATGCTTGAGGATTGCCTGACATTTAAGCTGACAATTAACATACATGGTTCCAAAACTAGTTTCTTTATAAAACATTCCTTTATATCGTATATTCTTATTGTTCGTGCTCTCTCCTTCGATATCCATTTATATAGTAATTCTATCAACGATGTGAGTGCACCATTTTCGTTGTAAATGATTAAGTTTTTGGTTGAATTTTGTATAAGTTTCCTCTTGTATGAATGCCCCCATCTATCTGCCATGGATTCATGGAAGCAGAGGTGCACTACTCGACTGCTTGCATAATGCCCCAGTGTCAGGTAGGATGAACATTTGAGAGAGAGAAATTCAATCTGACCCTTCACTTGAGCTTCACTCCAATCGCAAATTTGATTTTTGTTGTTGTTGTTATGTGTTTCAACTCCTTGCAAAGATGGGGCTTGGATTGTGTGGTACATATATATACCGGTACTGTATATAGGCTATAGCTGCAGTAGTAATTTGTCTGTTGATTTTGTTGTGTATAATACTATAAAAGAGGTGTCCCTTCTTGTTTCAGACTATGGTATGATTACCCTTTCATTGATACATGTAGATAACTCTCTTTTTGTAGAAAAGAAATTGAGAATTTCTTTTATGCTCGTTATTTCTCTTTCCAAACTTGCTTTACCTATTTTATGCTCTTGTGCATTTTATACATCATTATTTTTGTCATTGTTATTAAACAAAATACTTATTTTAATGGTTGCAAAATCAACATGACTAAATTTTCATGTTTTTAGTTTGAACTTTCTGGTAGATGTAATGCAACTGTCCTGCTATGAAGACAATCATTGGCTTACACCTATCTTATAAGGAGTTATGATAGATTCAAATCGATCCCAACTTGATATCAATCGCAACTCTGTACTTAGGATAGGCGTTTCCAAGTTTGTGATTTAATCGGAGGACAATCAATGTTGGTCAATCACAATCCCTTATATAAGACATGACACTGCATTATACATGTACAACACTGTACAAGTATGCAGTTATTTTAGAAGGAAGCTTTTTGTGCAATAATGAACATGAATAGAAACAGGATAGAAATGTTTACAGTAAGCCTAATATGTTGATCTTATTTAAGTAGAATTAGACCTAGCAAGGCCTTGGTATAAAAGCATTAGTGTGATTATCAATGAAAGAAACTTAATCAATGAAAGTAAAATGGAAACAGGATAGACAAACCGCATTGCTCTGCGGTAGGATCGTACGGATGAGAAGTCAGATAATCCCTGCATCCTCTTTTTGTTTTCCAACGGCTTAAGATAGATCTGTATTTGATTCAATTGGACTATGGTGTATCCATCTAATTCATGTATTTTGAAATAGAAACCAAATGATCTTGTTTTCCACAAGCAGATTGATAATTGTCACTTGTTCTCTGATAATCATGAGAATGTAATTCCTAGATTAGAGATATAATTTCAAGTTTATGCGAGAGAAATGATCGGCATGAAATGTACTGTTTAATCACATTGCTCAACTGAATAGTTGTGTGTTTATTATTTGTACAGAGATATATGTAGACCAGGGACCTTGGATAGACATCAATCCATGATAAGTAGGACTACTACATGTAGTTGACTTGAAATGGAATATACAACTGTACACCTACAATAAAATATAGTCCATGGCACAACACATTTTCATTTTAAACACTGCGCATCAATAGGCCTTCGCTATTAAAGGATGAAACAATGTAACTTCATGCATGTAATGTATGAAAATCATTTTATATTCACCCCTTTTTCCAACCTACTGTACATGTATGTAGGAAATTGTTAGCCATCCCTGAATTGTTAGTAATATTTATAGAGTTTGTGGGTGTTTGTGTACCGTGGGTACTATTTTTTTTTGTGACTTGTGGTTTCAGAGGTATTTCCTGAATAATATAATGCTCTGTACTATTTCTATGAACTGATTTGATTCAGTGATTTTGTATGATCTGTAAGGTTGGAATTTGTTTGTATGCTTAAAAAAAATAGCTTTAGGGGTATTGTGGTTTTGAGATTGATGGAGGGTGGAAAAAACATTGTACTCAAGAGTTCATTGATATTATTGATTAAACATTGTTGGGCCTACTTTTTGTATGTAATAGTCAACACATAAATATGAATAAAAAGCAAACATACCAGTCCTGCAAACATGTAGACCTATGGGCAATAAAAGAAGCCCCAAATACAAAAAAACACATGCTACTGTATCTAAAGCCAGGAGTATACTGTAAGCCTAATAATTCCATGCTGAAACTAACAATGTTGGCCCACAAGGTCCATGAAATTAACTATTTATGGGTCATCAATGGTCATCATTTACATTGTTATCATTATCTCTTTGTAGGTTTTCTGTAGAAATTTGTGAGATTCCTTTGACATTGGATGACATTTTAAACTTCATTTTTGAAGATCTGTGTTGTTCTCTGTTTCTTTGATAAGCATATATTTTTTTTCATAGTCATCATCATATCCTCATTCACCATCAACATATTAAAACAATATCATCATCATCATCATTTTCATTTTCATATTCTTTTTATAGTTATGTACATGTACATTGTAGTCCCAGAGATTTTATATTGAAGCCATTTAAGCCTCCCAGTGATCATAAACATGTAAAAGAAAAACATAATTCAGAAAATAAGTTAATGTTCTTAGTATGCTTGGGGAATTCTGGTATGTTGGGAGGTCACAAAGGGGACTTACATGTAAGAGGTCAAAAGTTCTCACATTTCTGATTCTTTTGTCACAAAATAATTGACATTCAAAAATTGACAAAAAATGTATCTTTGTTTTGAAGTTGTGATGACAGAATATGGCAGACAGATTCTGCAGGCGCAGTCATGGACAATACATTCAATCAAGTTTAAATTATAGGATAATAAGGATAATTATACAAAACATAAAAAGGATTTTCAGATGGCTTGATACAATAACATTTGGTTGTGCCTTGAGTTGAAGCACTGTCTTCATGTAGAGTTTGACAAGGGTCAGGGTCAGGCTGCAATAAGCCATGTGCAAACCTTCTAGTCTGTGACAGCTGGAAAATATTAGCATGTTTCTTTCTCTTTTTTTTCATAATTTCCCAATAGTAGATGAAAGATGAGTTGCATGGTTACAGATCTAGTCTATGAATTTACGAGTCCAGGAGGGGGAGGGGAGGGGAGACCATCACCGAAGAACGAAGGATAGAGAGGGAGAGAGAGATAGGACTTGGCATTTCATAAATCCATCAGCTGTTCAGGGTATATCTCATGGGGGAGAGAATACCCTGAATACTGATCACAAAGTTTGTCCATCTCTAGTACATTTACCCCTGTAAAAATCTCTCCCCACCAATTGACTGCCCTAATATGGTCGTAGACCCTTCCCTAGGACCCACTAATGGATTCTCAAGTGATCAGATAATTCATTATTAAAGGGAAATCCAAACTTGATAGCGTACTACTCTCGAGGAAGGCAGAAAATTTCGAGAATTGGACTGGTGAGAGTTTGAATGAAATTGGACAAAAAAGGACAAAGTTATTAATTTTTGAAAGTTGTAATTACTTTAGGTATGAGCTCTTCAAATTTGCTGAAACGGTAATGTCTCTGCGATGTAGTGGCGGGCAACTTTTCCATTCGTTCCAACACAAAATATGACTAAAATGTCAATTTTTCAGAACTCTATGTCTCAGGAGGGTCTTTTTCTATTTCGTGAACCTATTATAATGCTATCCATAATATATTTTGAGTAGTGCCTTGAGGGAGAAGGCACTTAAGAGAAAAACAGAAATTGCACACAAGAGTTGTAATACTCTTTTTCTTCTCCAATTTTTTTTGGTGTGAATCATGTTTGAAATTTTATTGACTTTGAATAAAATTTAGGCCAAATATGCACGACAGGCCTATACATGTATTTTCCCCCTATTTTTTTGCACTCAGTCTTGTTCATGAAGGAATTTTCAATAAGTTAATGAAGTTGTAGAGAATTTTTCCCAGCTGTTGTTTAGAAGAGCAGGCTACATCCATTGATTGAAATATAAGGACAGGAGAAACTGAGGTCAACTTGTTTATTTGATTTTAAAACAGCAAACATGATAGTTATATCATTCATTTCTTCTGTATTACCCCAATTGTGTTTTCATTTTTGTAGTCCCCGCAAAATATGAATAACATCCATGCCCAATTAAAATAGATTAGTTTCAATTTCAGAATTAAATATTCGATGCCGTACTTCACAGCTACGATTATCAAGGAATATGTTATTACAGTGCATGATTTAAAATAATATAATGTAAATGAACAAATTATGCTTTTGGTTATTTTTATTTATTTTCATCATATAGAAAATAGTCATTATTCAGTGCATTATTCAATGTACTATGTTAAAGGTATAGACCAGTTCTGGTCATGCGATTGCATTGTGAAAGAAATGTTGTGGAATCGATCAGAAAAGGTTGATCATCTAGCATATAAGTATTGGTGTGTACTGCAAGGTTTTGGAATCATCAAAATGATACGAAATTTGGCCCAGTCTTGGTAAAGTTACAAGCACTGTACACAGAAAGATGTATATGGGACTATAATCTATATACGCGATCGCGATATCTATCCAGACCGGATCGATATGATAATTTACCAAATATATCGATTAGTAGGCGGTTTCGGCTAAATTTGTATCATCACGTACAGTGTATTAGTCAAAACATATTCTTTCACATGATTGGCAATTAAGAGCTTCCATTTCATTTTTTGAGAGGGAGGCATTTCCAAAACTGGTCTATACCTTTAAGATGTACATCATACACATGAACAGAATGTAGGCTTGTAAACAAACCTATCATTATTGGTAATGAATTCATTCTTTCTTTCTTCCTGGTATGTCATTAAATGCTTTATTTCATGGAATGAACTCTAAACTTTTGTCAGTCACTTTTATCTACATGTATGGCCTATTGTTTTGTGGAATTTATGCTCCACATATTTTGATGCTATAAATCAGTCTATCTGTGTAATTGGACTTTGGTAGAAGGCATGTAAGATGTCAGTACAAATTGTTCTGCATCTTGTCCTAAATTTATGTTGCTGCTTGAGTTTCTGAATCTGAATATGAAAATAATACGGCTCAATTAACACCCGTGGTAGAGTAAACCTGAAATAATAGAATAATAATATTGAAAATGCTGTTGCACATGAGCCTTGAATAGTCAGGATTTTTAGTGTTAACTATGGATGGTGCGTTTCTTCCTCCTTCGCAGTGTCAGTTCAGATGGAACTGAAAGTACCATATAGAAAATAAATATAAACTTTCTTTTTGTAGTATTTAAATAGAAGGTTGAGTTCTGGGAAGAGGTGAAAAATAATTTGTTAGCGTTATCATTGTTATTATGCCAGTGTGGAAGAACATCAGATAAAAAATGTTCCGTGAAAAGCATGGCTCTTCAAATACCTTAATATTCTAAATATGGCATGTAACAGAATAAAAATCGGGACAGATTTTTATGCCACATGTTCGTGTAGTCCCATATACATATTTCTGTGTATAGTGCTTGTAACTTTACCAAGACTGGGCCAAATTTCTTATCATTTTGATGATTCCAGAATCTTGCAGTACACACTACACACCAATACTTATATGCTTAGATGATCAACCTTTTCTGATCGATTCCACACCGTTTCTTTCAAATGCAATCGCATGACCAGAACTCAACTTTATCTTTAACATATCACAAAAGAAATCAATTAAAGGTAACAGCATACATAATGTACAGTACAGCATCTCGACCTACTGCAGCATATCATAATTGTTTTTGTACTTTTCAAATAAAACTATTTCTAATCAAAATGGAGAATTGTACAATATTATTTTAGTTAACAGGTATAGCAGTAATAATTTTTTGTTTAATGTTAAGCTACATACATGCAGGCCTTGTAATCACCAAAACCGATGAAGATGATACATTGTTCAAGTTATGTCTGTAAAGGGAGACTGCTTGTAGTATGATTAAAAGGGAAGTCTACCCTGATATTAAGTTGGGTTTAATAGCAGCAGAAATATAAGAGGAACCGGTTACAATCAGAAATAAGAAAGTTCAGAATTTTTGAAGCTGCTATTAATTAAACACTCCTATCAATCAAAGACAAATTGGCAACTCAACTTTCCCTTTAAGAGATGTTGTGAAAGTAGAATTTAGCAAGTGCATCCATGATTTAGACCAAACCAAGCTGAATTCCCTGGCCTTCCTCTGCACTTGTCAATGTATATTCAGGAAATGGGCATAAGAGATTAACCAGATTGAGAAAAGAGACAATTTGAAAGATTCTGACATGGACATGTCTAGATCATAGATGGCAGCAGGAATTAAAGTTAGGACCATAACAGTTATTGATGCATCCTCAAGAAATGCAAATATTGATAAAATGATAATACCTTGTATGTATTAATCAAAACAAGCTGAAAACGCTTTGCAAATAATCTATTGTTTATCCCAAGTCCCCTGATAATACAAATGATATCAAAATCTGAATCTAAAAAAAATACTGACATTTTTAATTCTCACCCCCAAATTTGTGAGGCTTTGACTACAAATCAAGACAAATTTATTTTCTATTTTCACTTTGCTCTTTATTTTTAAAGCTCTCTCATGACAGAGTTGGTGATGTCCTTTGAAGAAAAGAAAAAATGCTCTACAAACTTTCTCACTCACATGTCACAACTTCAGCTCAGGTCTTACTTTATTAATAATTAAAAATTCACAACTTCCAAAGCTTTATCTTTCCTGGAAATGATCACTCTCCTAGCCCTCGTACCTTGTGGATTAATATGACTTGACCAGAGCACTAAGTGGTACCATAGGCTTCTTCTGATCCTGTCTGATCTATGCTCAGATACAAGTCATATGTTAATCTGCGGTTTCAAGTTGGAGGAAGTGAGTAAGCAACTTCTAGGGAAATTTTGATGGATTTTAAAAAGAGTTTGTTGTTTTTTGTTTCTATTTTTATACATCTGAAGGAAATAAGTCACTTGAGTTCAAGCTTATTTCCTTCATTCATGTCAGCCTGACCCAATAGATATGGATTTTTTTTAATTTTTTTTTTTTTGGGGGGGGGGGGTTCCCCAAATTGACAATGTTCAGTTGATTTTCAGAGGTACTGTTTTTCCAGCTGGTAATAGCCATTATCAGCCAGTGGATAAACAAACTGGGGAAAGTAGGAAGGAAGGAAGGAAGAGAAAAAGTAGACAGATAGTGAATTAGCTCATAAATTGCAAAAGGAGAATTTTGAAAATTTTGCAATCTTATTCTATGTCCTCTTAATCTTAAATCTTGTTTTCTTCATCTTAGAGAATACCTGATTCATGTTGTGCTTATGTATTCAAAGCAAAATTGAACTTGTCATGTGAGTAACAAAATTTGGAGTCTGATATTTTTATTGGGTCAATATTATTCAAAGCCAGTTATTCACAAAATGCAGAAAGCTATCACCTAACCTTTATAATTCTAAATTATTACTGTCATTTCAATTAATATACTTGAGTATTCTATACTATAACCCTCTAAAAATGATGTATAGTGGATAATTGATATGCTGTTGATATGGATTTGCCAGAACATTTAAGGGGCCTTTTTTCTTCAAATGGCGAGTCACCCTGGAATGGCTGACAATTGACAATGTAGTGAGAAAGCAATCATACCATCGATGTATGAAATGAGTTTGTTTACAGCAAGCGTGTGTCCTTGGCATTCTATCCCAATATTCTATTCAATATCCCTGTGGTCTGCACTTTACAAAATTAATTTAAAGCTGGAAATTTCCAATTTGAAATGCGGAATGTTTTTCATGAAATTTGTCACGGTACATACAGAGTACATTGACAATTTTCTCCTTCAATGCCGTCTTGGAATTCATGAGTTGAAGGATAATTCAAAATAGCTACCTGTTTCATGTCACAGAGAACAGATTTACATATATATGAACAAGAAACAAGTTGTGAGTTGCACTTTGAACTTATTTTGGGCTGTGAAGCAAACTTGATTACCGGTAAAGCTGTTATGAATAGCAAGATAATGAAGGACAACAAACATTAGTGAAATAATCCTCCCCAAAATGAAACTTGGATATAACTACATACTGTATACAATAATTTTATATTCATCTATCATGCCCTTTGCATCAAAACAAAGATAAACCATTAGGTACTACTGTATTTCTTTGCAAAACTATGCAAAACACAAATCAATAATCATTTTGCCAAAACTTTTCCTTTTTCAATCATTTTGTAACCTAGAAAAATGCACATCTGTGTACATTGACATTTTTAACATTACCTGTAAAGAAAATTACAATAATCTAGGTGATGATCATCTGATTAATATATCCTTGAATAGATCAGAAATCAGGTTTTGGGGAAACAATTTTACCCTGGCTATAAAACGAGAATCTTATGTCTGGCGGCCTGGGGGGAACTTAACAATAGATAAACGGATGAGGAGATATAGATAGCGGATAATCGGGCAGACAGGGGAGGAGCAATTATAAGAAAAATTGAATTAAAAAGAATGATCCCTTTGCAGCAGCTTAAACCTTATTCCCAGTTGCATGCTCCACACGATGGAATAATCTTATTAACTGTCGTCTTTGACCGTTAGATGTCCTGAGGAAAATTTGTATAGGAATGAAAATACACGTCCTTGTAACCTTGTTAGGTATAGTCTATACGTGTACAATACAGAACTAATGATAATGCATATAATATTTGATTTAACATAATGATGTATATTATTGTTTGACCCGAAAGAAAGTGTTCACACTATTCTTTGTTGCCAATTTCGTGATCGAAACATTTTTTTGGATTTTTTTCATTTTAATGTTTTACATCTAAGGTCGGACATTGGAGCAAATATATTGAACATTCCATTCAAAATACTTGTATTTAGATGGGCTTGATTCAGTAATAA
>CP137676.1:27281109-27329896 GCA_037976565.1 Mesocentrotus franciscanus
TGATTCAGTAATAATTCCAGAACCCATGCATTTATAAATACAAGTTTTTTCCCCGAAATTTGAAGAAATCATTTAATGTTGAAGTTCTCATGATATATATATTTCTTTTAATGGACTAAAAGGCATAATCTGTCTGGATGTTTTGGTGTTAAACCAGGAACTAAAAATAAACAAAGGGCTGTCAATTTATCCCTGCTGAAATATTGATTGGTTTTATTTATTTAAGTTTATTATATACAGTCTAGGAAATTAAATACTTGTAAATGCAACAAACCCAAATATTATACACTATTCACAAGATTATTAGAAAAATGTTGATAACAGTGATTAATTATTAATTAACCAAGAACCATGCTACCCTATTTCTAGTTTCAATTAACGGGTAACCTTGTTCTTGGAAATATTCCAAGATGATCCCTCAGTGTGTATGGCATGTATCATTGTATGACAAGGATGGGATGAGCACGTCCCTTTTCATTACACCTCGCATGATAAGTCATCATTCGGCCGATCCAGTGATGATGATGACGCCCATAATGATGCAGTCAGGTGTATGTATGACTCAGTCCTGGTAGGGTACGTTGCTACATTAAAAAAAGATGTCTCGTCATAACAAAGAAGACGTCTTCATTAGCGACTGATAGACGGTGTGTTGTTGTTATATTAGAGTAAGTTGGTCTAGATGATGGATTTATAAAAAAAAATTGTTATTGGCAAGTTTTTGTTCTAATAGTGTAATTCATTAATTACTCATCCAGCTAGACGTGTTCATTTACTGTTTTTTGTTTTCTATGAACTTTTGTCATTACAATACTGTATAACTTGTCTTTTAATAATGGATTCAGTGTTTGGAAAAAAATGAATATGAGTGAGTAGTTAGATCTTTTTACATTTACATGTAGGCCAGTATCTTGAATTGATATACAATTCAAACAAAAGGGTGCATTTCAGTTTGATTTTCAATTAATTTACTTATTTATTAATTTTATTTTATTTTAGTTGTCATTGTAGCCATAATTCATCATCCAGTATTTTTTCTTTCACAAAAGGCTGCTTCAGTTTGAAATTCAACAATACAATTTGTCTTCAAGAAGGTATATTTAGGGATATTACATGTTCATGTACTTGGAAATCCCATGATGCTTTTCCAGGACAATAAACTGTTATAGATAAGCTCTTGTGTATTGGAACACTGCTAAAGACCTATGTATTTGCTCAAAGTAATCCAATGGTATCATCCAGTATTTATTGGTGCTTCTCCCCAAGGGCAGTCATGGAGGGGTCTGACTTGGTATAGGTGGTAGACTAATCCAACATTGGCTGATACATATTTGAATTGATTGGTCTCTTTGTCTGTGCTAGACAAACATTGTATGCATCAAGATGGCTCTTATGACTGGCAGTGGAACAATACATATTCATCGCTTTGTTATGATGAGCGGAGCAAGTGCTCTATATAAAAGAGTGATAGTAAGCAAATAATTACCGTTGGTGAAGGTGATGGTACAAATTATATACCTCACTTTAGAAATCTAGCCATCTGATTGGTCGAAATTGGAGACGTGATTTCAAGCCATGCCCCACTCACAGGGCATAGCAATAGCCCACAGGGCCTAGTTAAAAGTTTCTACCCTCTGCCTCATTATCCTGCGATTCCCATTGGTTTACTGCGATCCCCATTGGTTTGCGTGTTAAAATTGTCTACGTGCGAGCACGGACGCCATATACAGTGCTCTTTGTCTGCGACTCCCAAATGATTGAAACCTTCACTCGAAGATTAAGCGAAGATTAACAGACAGTGTTTCAGATTTTCTGTGATGTTTTAACAAATTTTTACTCACTAAAAGGCTAAGGTAAGAATTCTTGGTAGATTTTTGTTTTAATTCGGCATATAAAGTCATATCGACTGCTTTAATACTCGAGGACTAGCTGTTTATATACTGGCTCGCGGGATAGTTGAATCCCCTGCTATCACCCCTCGGCGCCCACCCAGGCGCGCCTCGGGGTGATATAGCAGGGGATTCAACTATCCCTTGAGCGTATAGAAACAGCTAGTCCTCTCGTAGCAGTCGATATAACTATACTATCACTTCCGAGGCGATCTGGATGTAGCTATCTTTCCGAAGCGACGTGGAATCATAAGGCAAACTATCACTTCCGAGGCGATCTGGATGTAGCTATCTTTCCGAAGCGAAGCTGAGGAAAGATAGCGTATACATTCAGATCGCCGAGGAAGTGATAGTTTGCCATCGCCTGAAACCAAAAGGTGATTATTTGCTTTATATTCCACATCGGAAACATTTCACTTCTTCCGTCATTTTAGAGCACCAAGTCATCAATTAACAGCTAGCAAACGGTGTACGATACGTACAGTGCATGCAGTATGGTGGTGTGACCATAGTAGTTCGCGACCAATCATAGAGCAAGATTCGTAGTATGTGGAACATAATATTTTTATCATCAACTGGCAGATCGTCAAATATGGATATATTGTTACTATTGTTGACAAGCTTTATTGAATGTTAAAGCAACCATCTCATGAATACAATACATATATGTCAGTTTAGAAAAAAACTTGTATAAATAATCATTTTTATAAGTTTGCTAATATACCCTGATATACATTGACTGGTGCAGCTAGTACATGTACATGTGATTCAGCTAAATATACACGTATTCAGTACCAGTATAAACAATACCCAGCATCATGTTACCTCCACGAAGAGACAAATACATGCTGAATATGACCTGTAATCTGATTTCTTAGGTCTTCCCTCGCTGAAGAAGGCTCATCTTTCACGATGCATTTTAGATCTTTCTCACGGGTCCCTTCTTCATCTCGATAATTTTTTTTTCTAGCTTGAGAGCTTCTCCAGGTTTGGTAGTAGACATTCTTATTTTTTTTCACTTGGGATTGATGATTTCCTTTGTTCCTGCCGCTAGGAATCATGCAACCTCAAGTCATCCTCAAAGAATAATCTTCTTTGTTTCGTTATACTAACCAGTCTATTTCATAATTGCCATTCTAAGGCCAATTGGAATTGCCTCCAGTAGCTAAAGATCCCTTATATATGACCATGCCCGCGCAAATTATAATTATCATTATAATTATGTCATCTTCATCATCATGATCACCACTCTCGTCATTACCATAATTATCACTCCCAACATTACCGTAATCATCATTGTCATTAACTCATCATCACCCTCCTCCTTCTCCATCATCAAAACATGCAGATAATAGTATTCTATTTCTATTCTCCTCTTTAAAACCACATTGAAAACTAATTTCCATCTTATTCCTTATTCTGCGTGATAAGCTTTTCCTGTCAAAATTTCAACTTCGTGGAACTCTGTCATCGTAATGCCAAGTTTGGGGATACATACTGTACATATGCTTTGCCACGAAGCCACATAAATTCAGGACACCGTGACTGTTCCTAAACAGGGTTGTCATAACAATCCCTTTTCCCTGATTTCTATTTATTTTATGACAAATTTGTAGTTTATTTCAATTATCATAGGCCAGCAAACTTTTTTGTTTTGAAATAGCTCATACGAGATAAAAATATTTGTCCAATATTATCATTTTTTCTGTTTAATATTGTGGAAATGAATAGATATGTGCATCTACATTTAGTAGCTGTTATTGGCGATTTGCAAGAGTGCAATCTGCCTTTATACCTTTTTATCTTGCCCATTTCTTTAATATAGACAGTAACTGAAATATTTGGTTTCCTGTAATAACATTAAAAGCAAAATTGTACAAGGTTGGGTCCACCAAATCTTTCTCTTTGTCCCCATTTTTAGTTGTCCCCTGGACTCTTGGCAACCAATAATAAAGTCAATGTTCCTCTGATCCTCATCCAGTTACTGCCAAAGAGCTTTATACATGTCGGATCCTAGCTTGCCTAAAAATCAACCAGGTATCATCTAAACACCCATATGTGTGCTAATCACATTACAAGTCTGGAATTGATTCTGAGCTCCCCCCTGTACCATCTGCTATATCTAATCATATTTGCATGGAACATTATTACGCCGCAATTCAATTATGAGTGGCACACTGTAAATTCACTATCAGGTATTATTATTATGTTGGGGGTAAGCCTAGGTAAGTGAGGTCATCAGGTATTTTTAATATCTGCTGCCTGAAATGAAGCTCTCGTGATGCCAGCCAGAAGGATGTAAAGACTGGGCTTGAAACTTTTCAAACTGCCTTATAGGCATCCAGGGCTACCAAATTTGACTGATTTGTTTACTTGTCTGGATTCCAGTTTGGATGGCTTCGATAAATAATGCGATATACAGTGAATTGTTCTCATGTTTCATTGTACAGAATTCTTAATAGCATACAAATCATGTACATGTATGTAGGAATTATGAAGATAGACTTTCACTTAAAGGCATCACATAATGGAAAAAACAAAATTTAGGTTGCCAAGTTATCTGGTCTACATATCTTCTTCTTTTTTCCCCTTAAAAAAATACTTGATTGTCTTAAAGAGCAGTTTGGTAGCTGTAGGCCACATGGCCACTGCTGGTTTGGGGCATTGGTGAAGGGCTGTGCAGACAATGGTTCTGTATTTCAGGGCAAAAAAGCATTCCATAGATATGACCATAATTCTTTGATGGCATATATACTCATCACATTTCTATCTATAGATGATGTAAAATCCTCACAGTGCTCAACAGTCGAAGCTGAACAGTTTTCATGTTGACGAAAGATTGTATTTGTGCCATTCTGTCAGGCACTCTGAAGCATGTTTCAGGGCTACTGTCACACCTCTATCAATATTGAATAATAGAAAGGAAATTAGGATGACAGCGAAGGAAATTGGAGGGAAGGGGAAAATTGTTGTAATCAGAGAAGTGACCCAGGCAACGTTTCACAAAAAAGTCTTAAGTACAAGTTCGCCGGCAATCCATTGAAACGCGTTTATCGAATTTAACACGCATTTCAATGGTATTTCGGTTAGGATTGTCAGTGAACTTGTACATATAATGGTTTTGTGAAACAATTCCCAGATTGTGACTGATAATGAGGAGGGGCTATGATTATTCAAGTTAATTGCACTTTTTAAACAAAGTACAAATTGCTAGAATACATGTTGTTCAATATTTGTACTTGTAAAACAAAAATGCAGAGATAAGTTTATTTTTCATGACCTTTTAGCTTTCTTAAATGTATGAGTATTGAAATATCAATTTCATATGTACACATGGTCATTATAATTATTGTATTAGTGTTTTTTGTCCTTAAAAAGTATGATAATGTAAAAATGTATAAATACTTGCATTTTTACTTTCAAGGAAACGTCTTCAACAATTTTGATTACATTTAACTCTTTTTTGTTTTTATGTGAGATTACGATTGTATACCATAATAATCCATGTCTTGTCAATAATCTATATCTATAAATTTCCCATTTTTGTTTTCTTTCTGTGTGCAGGTTGAAACATCACAGGCCAATTTGAAGGAGAATGGAGTTCAACTCAGGCTTACAATTGTAGACACACCAGGTTTTGGGGACCAAGTAGACAACAGCAATTGGTAACATACATTCAATAATGCTCTCTTCACACATCCCCTTCCTCCTATTCTACCCCTTCCCTCGCCTTCTCTCGCCTCTAATCCTCATTTACCCACTACCCCTCTAATTTCCTCCTTTTCCTCCCTCCTTCCTTCTCCCATATGCCTCCATCTCTCCTCTCATTTTCCTCTATCTCTCCTTCTCCCCTTTTCCTCCCTCTTCCCTTCCAGCTTCTCCTCCTCCCTGTTCTGCTTCTCCTCTTCTGACTTCTGCTACCTCTCCTTTTCCCCTTCCTGCTTCTCTCTCTCCTTCTCCCCTTCCTGCTTCTCCCTCTACCCTTCCTGCTTCTCCCTCTACCCTTCTCTCCTTCCCACCACCCTTCTCTCCTTCCCACCTCCCTTCCTTTCTCCTTTCCTTTCTCCCTCCCCCCACTTTCCCTCCCACTGCCTCTCCCACTTCCTCCCACTGCCCCTCCCACTGCCCCTCCCACTGCCCCTCCCACTGCCCCTCCCACTGCCCCTCCCACTGCCCCTCCCACTGCCCTCCCACTGCCCCTCCCACTTCCCTCCCACTTCCTCCCACTGCCCCTCCCACTTCCACACCCACTTCCCTCCCACTTCCCCACCCACTTCCCCTCCCACCTCCTCTCCCCCACCACTACCCTATTCATTGTAGTCACATTAGGCTGTGGGGACCTAATAGGCAACAGCAATAGGAAGTATTCATTCTATTTCAAGGTTTCCTCCTTCTTCTCCACTCCTCATTGTCCACTCCCTCATGCTTCTCCCTTTCCTCCCTTACCACCTCCCTTCTCTCAATGATTCCATAAATTCATATGACAATCAAAATGAGCTTTGACGAGGCATTCTTACTATTTTGTTGCAAATCCAAAAAGAGCTGCCCAGATGCTTTTTTCTCTTTAAAAAAAAAACACTTCTCTTCACCCTTGATTGTTGTTTGGAAAGTGCAAATGCTATTCTGGAGATGCGTTCATCTCGAAACTAGTTTGCAGGCCCCCAAACCCTTGACAGTCGCTTTGCCTAGCACTTAGCAGTGATTGCCATGTGAAACTAGGCTGACAGCATTACTGTTCTAGACAGCCAGAGACGTACTGACAGAGCTAGGATCTGCTCAAGGCTTTAGGAATTGTGGTAAAATGTCAAATAAAGTGTTCCTGCAGACTATCTCGAAGTTATCTCTGGTAGAGTGACACTCGGAAACTGCACAAAGAAAAAGTATTCCCTTGATAGTTTCATAAGAAGAGTGACATGATACACACAGCTTATATTTGTAGACCAATATGTTGTGTTCATCTTTTGACCACTGCAGCTATTAAAATAAAAGGGAAAATGAAATTTATCATAGCTTTTGAGGTTTTACTTTTTATGTTTGATCAGGGATGTATATATTTATGGATATAATATGTAGTTTGAATAGTGGATGACCACAAAGCCTGATAGGCTTTCACTTTCTATCAAAGTAGACAATGTATCACATGATCATTATACTTGTATCACAATATTACATGACCAAGAGGGAACTGATAATCTATAGCCAAAGGGAATACCAATATAAACACTGAATGTGCATGCTAAGTCGAGCAATGCACTATAAAGAAATAGAATTGGGCCTTCTTATCCTTGAGGTTTATAGAGCAGTGCATATAATTACTTTTCAGCAGGAAAAGAGGGTTTTTGTAAATCATCACTAAAATTGTGTAAAGCTTTAGTCCTCTTGGACCTTGTCTCTTGGATAGGACTAAATGAATGTGGTTCAATATCAATGGAATAAATTTAACATACATTGTAGGTGAACAAGGGTTCCACACTAACTGTAATGTAAGTGTATGCTTAAAAGGGGGAATTTGAAGTAATTATGATTAAGATGTGAAACTATTTACAGTGTAGTTAATGGCATAATTCATACAAATGTTTGAGTGGTTCGTGTATTTTGAGAGGGGTATTTAGCCCAGTGACCCTAGTTTATGATGAGTCCTGATAATAACAACTGTATCATGGTATCAGTATACAAAACAATTTTTAGCATAAAGAAAAAGCATTATCAAAGATGTAAAAGCATTACAGCTTCTTACAACAATCTTACAATCTTAGATTTAAGTCAATTTAAACTTAAATTTAATGTTCTTCTATTCTACTGTATGCTATCTTCTCTTTTCTCTTGTATGCAGTTGGGCACCGATCTTGGATCACATAGACAGCAAATTTGAGGAGTACCTGAATTCAGAGTCGAGAGTGAACAGATATTCAATACCAGACAAAAGAGTTCAATGCTGCCTGTACTTCATAGCACCTTCAGGTCATGGGTACGTACCATTAGAAGTAAAACTATTTCTAGGTACCAGACAAAGCCCTGTCTGTACATCATAGCAACTGAAGGTCGTAGGTAGGTACCTACATGTACCCTTAGAAGTAAAAAAAAAAAAAAAAGAACTGGCACTCAGTACCAGGTTACAATGCTGTCTTTACTTCATTGCACCTGTGTCAAGAGTACTGCTTGAAACAAGACAAAAGTTTACAATGTTGTCTCTCCTTCATAGTGCCTTCAGGTCATGAAGAGGTACCGTTAGGATCTAGAGTAAACCAATACTCAGTACCAGACATAACATTACATTGCTGTCTGTACTTTATAGCACCTTCAGGTCATTGGTACGTACTGTTAGAATCGAAGAGTGATCAGATATGCAACACTGAATAAGAGAGTACAATCTTGTCTTAACTCTTTACTTCATAGCACCGTCGGGTCAAGGGTAGGTACCGTTAGAATCAAGAGTGAACCCATTCTCGGTACCAGACAAAACAGTGCAATGCTATCACTACTTCATAGCACCTAAATGTCATGAGTAGGTACCATCAGAATCAAGAATGAACCGATAATCAATACATTCAAGAAATGTGTTTAATCCAGTTATGAGCTTAAAGCATTCACAGAAAGGAGCATCAACCCTTGAATTATTGTTCCCAGTTATGCATATTCATGAGGTATTAACAAACAAGCATTGGATTATCAACATTATGCACTGGAAACATGAATAATGGAACAGATATAGAGTGATATTGATCATTATCTTCTGTGATTAATATAAAAATCTGAAATTCCCTAGCATGGAGCCTATTTGTTAATGTCACGCATCCATGTACATGTATGTGCCCTTTTCAGATAGAAATGGCTGTAGTTGTTTATGAGAGACAAACCAGTGTTCCATACAGTCGAATTCTAATTACCATATTGTCTAATGGACTGGAATGTTGTAGCCGCCAATTTAACAACCTCAATACAATATACTAGAAAAATGGATTTGCAAGCACTGCTGACTTTCTAATGTTTATTTTGTGGCAAAGAATTTCATGTGAGTACAGTATATCGTCGCTGGGGTGACAAGACCTTGTATCTCAAAATTTGGGGAAAATCACTTTTTTATTTTAATGACTAGATTATCCGTCAAGTGATGACCTATCCTAATCCCAGCTCTCTATCTCCAAAAATGAAGCCACTACACCAAGTCAAAGGGAAGACTATCCAATTGGATACAGTGTTATGGCAGCCATATTTTTTACTCTCCTGAAAATTTAACTTTTGTTGAGATACGAGGTTTTGTCGCCCCAGCAGCGATATGTAAGCAGTAAATAAACTAAGATCAAATTATCTTACCAGAAAAAGGCAGCATTTGGGGACGTAAGCAGTTTATTTATATTTGATAACTTTGATGAAATAATAACCTGTACATCTGTAAGAAAGCCACTGTATTTTGTTGAGAGCCCAATATTTCCTCCTTATGAAAGTCAAGACATTTTCAATTTCAAATTTGGGTCCAGCTTTGTCGAACAAGTCTTAAATTTTTTTTCTTTTTTATTCATAGTGTCTCAAGCAAGTGCTTGCAGCCTTTACAAAAGAAATGTCCCTTTAAACTGTAAAGTGCATTTGTAACAAGCTTAGGAGTATGATGAATCACAGAAACCGCCATTGAAAATGAAAACAACTGTCTGTAATACGATGTAATCTTTATTTCAGGGAATTAGAATTCACACTGGAAATGACCTTTAATGTGTAGGAGGAGGTGCAATGACTGGAACTGACATAACACAGGAAATATGGCCTACCTCTGTGATGAGTTTGCTGTAGTAATCTAGTATGGGATTTTATTTTAAGTCTTGGTTTAGTTTGCCCACCCCTAATTGAATCTCTATTAATCATTTGTGTTGATTTTTATTTTTTTACTTCTTTGCTTCACTTCTGATTCACTCTTTTCTGTCTGCTGATCTCTTTTGATCTCTCTTTTCATTTCATATCCCCATGTATCTGTTGTTGTGACTTGTTTGCACTCTCACTCTATTCCTCCTTCTCTCTCTCTTTCTAAACCCCTCCCCCCTTATCCCTATGTCCTGTTTTTCTGTTTTACTATCTCTGTCTCTCTCTTTCTTTCTTTGTATCTGTCTCTCATTTCCCATACCTCATCTCTCTATGTAATACCTCTCTTTTGCTATGCCCCTCCCCCTTTCTCTCAACCTATCTATCTATCCTACTCTCTGTCCGCTCCCCCTTTCTCCCTCTCTCCATTATCTCTCTCTTCTCCCACTCTCCCTCACTTTTCCCTTCCCTCTTTCTCCCTCTCCCCCTTTTCCTCCCCCACTCTCTCTCACTCTCCCCCACTCTCCCCCTCTTCCCTTCCCTCACTCCCTCTCTCTCCCTCCCCCTCTCTCCTCTCCCCCTCTCTCCTCTCCCCCTCTCTTTCTGTCTCTCTCTTTCTCTCTCTTTCTCTCTCTCTCTCTTTCTCTCTCTCTTTCTCTCTCTTTGTGCTACAGGTTGAAGCCACTGGACATAGAGTTCATGAAGAGGTTACATGACAAGGTTAATATCATCCCACTCATAGCCAAGGCAGATACGCTCACACCAGAGGAGTGCAGAGAATTCAAGAAAAGGGTAGGTATACATGTAAATCAATCCTGATGATGAAATGGTTTGTTTGTTTTAATTCCAGACTGCTAATAAAGCATGTGTATGCTTGTAAGTAAGCAACCAGGAGACGGACGGCTTTAAGTCCTCTACGAGGGACTTGGTAATGAGGATTGATGTC
The DNA here is from genome assembly GCA_037976565.1 of Mesocentrotus franciscanus. Taxonomy (NCBI): domain Eukaryota; kingdom Metazoa; phylum Echinodermata; class Echinoidea; order Camarodonta; family Strongylocentrotidae; genus Mesocentrotus; species Mesocentrotus franciscanus. The sequence goes on from CP137676.1 coordinate 27,291,736, forward strand.
TTACCAACGGGCACTAGTGCATCGAATTGGTTTTGAACCCAGGACCTCCCGGTTACGAGACCACTGGTCTACCACTGAGCCATTGTGCTTCATTCTAAATGTGGCAATGTATTATTTTGCTTTATAAAACGAGTTCTAGAATGTAGGCAATCTAATTGATCAAATGACATCACGTGGCTGTGCATCATTCTCTCCTACAACGCCTAAAGTGCAAAAAAGTTCCCATAAAAAATTGCACTGCTAGAAAGGATAATGCACAGCTGCGCATATATATATATATATGCATATCTCTAGGACAATGAAATGCGCGTTGTTTTATTTTGCAAAGACATTTGGCATTAGAATAGCAATTATGAAATAGATAAGTGAGTAAAGCTCACTCATAGATAAAATGTTCAGTCACAAACATACATTTCTTGAAAATAGTGCCCTTAGGATTAAAATCTCTATACAGTCTAAACTCTGTGCGGTCTTTATACAAAGGTTTGACTACATAAAATGACTTGCTTGATCTTCTTAAGCTATCCTGAACAAATTTTAGTACCACGATACTCTTTAACACCCATTTTTAACATCCTTCATTTGAGAAATTCTGATATCACGTTACAGACCTAACCAAGCAGGCAGGTGCGTAAGAGGGTGCTAATTATCATTATGCCTCTGCTTGAAGTGTCGAAAGGTTCAAACTTTATGAGAGAGTAGTTTAATGGTGGATCAAGAATCTATATAGGGATAAGTCTATATTTACTTTAGGGTTTAAACAGTTACAAGCTCTAGGCTACTAACTGGCTGTCATGACAGGCAGGGTTGTGATGTAGGTACCATGACCCCTCTAGTTGAATCAAGGATGCAGCTCTGTCATTTTATTGCTATTGAAACAAGTGGGGCTCATGGGGTGTTAGGGGGATGGTGATTTTGTTAAATAATAGTACAGTTAATTTGTATTATCCTGTATTGAGGACTTCATAAATGAGTAAATGATGGCAGTCATTTTGTGTCCTAAAGAGCAGAAACTTTTGCATTATTTCGAGTAAATTGAGCACCACTGATGGCGCATAATTTTTGACAGGACTTTTGGATTTTGGTACATTGAACCCTGTCAGGGGAGATTGACAGTGAGATCCCTGTCTTTGTAAGCTCTGAATTTTTGTTGTCCTTGCATATTGATGGGTAAGACTTTTAACATTTGAAATGAAGCCATGAAATAAACTCAAAAATCTTTTTTGTTATTATCATTGAGTAATGGACCTTTGAAAGACTTACATAGTTGTATTGAGGTCATTAATATACATACATGTACATGTGTAAGCTCTAAATATCTGGGTTTTTGTTTTTGTTTTTTTGTTATTGTTGTTTATAAAGCTGGAGAGATCTTTAGATATTGTAGATTAAAGTTATGAGAATAAATCCCATTTCTTGAAATAATAATTTTAATGTATGTGTACAGAGCTTTGAAGCCGTGGATGGTCTAATAAGTGCAGTGTATATTTGAATACCAGATGTTTACCAAATTATGAGTAATACTTATTCTAAATATACTAAATTACTTTTAAAAATTCTATTAAATAAACTCCACTTATCCATAATTATCCTCCTAATTTTGACCAAAGGTAACCTCCCTTTTTTTCTCTTTTAAAGTGCCAATGATATGGCAATATGGTTGGGGAGCATGAAAAGTTGATGCCACGGTTACGCTCCATACGCTATGATACTAATAACCTTGGCATGGCCCGGGAAGTTTCCCAGAGAGCAGGGGAAGTGAGCGTGGAAATTAGCGATTTCCTCGCGAGATGTCAACGTATGAAACGTCATGCGGGAAGGGCTCAGGTGCAGTTCAGCCAAAGTGGGGGTAAAGCTACACGGATTAGGCTTATTTTGGGAAAGAGGTGGCAGGGAAGTATTGACAGGATTTTTAGAATTTACAAGTAGTATTGTGTTCTAAGAATCAAGTAAAACTAATCTCTTTCTTTAATAGTCAAAGATATTTATATTGTATGGTGTACACTGCAATATGTTCAACAAGTTTGATAGAATGTGATTGAATTTTGAGAATCAATAGAGGGTGTCTTAAATTTTTATTTTTATTCACACAAAGTATAGTAATGCTGCTATGAGTTCATATTTGACAAGTATCATCAAGGTTCGGATATGTTGAGATCAGGATAGGATGATGGTATCAGGCATACTTACAGCAATTATGATAGGAAGGGTATCGTAGAGGATAAAGATCACTGTTTGAATGAGATCCTTCATCAGTCGTTTCCGTTCGCAAAGTTGGTGGTTAGATAAATGTGTGAATTTACTTTGACAAGTTGTCATCAAGAGACGGATCGCTGTTATAATGAAAGTCATCATCACTTGTTCCTTCCTTAAAGTTGGTATTTAGAAACAAATTTTCTTAGTTTACTTTGACATATTGTCATCAGTTGAGCAGGTGATTTGTGCATTCGAGTCAAAGACCTTTCGGAGGTCACATTTTATATTTTTTAAAATAGAGCTTTATCATAGTATTAGTTGTGAGCTTTCCGGTAGCTGAGATATTCCTTATCTGTATTTTATCACTTGAAAACAAGAAAGGCATTACTCCATCTCTGTCTCTTTAGGATCTTTTTGTTCTCAGTGAATTGTTAGAATTGTTACTAAGTATCACAGAGGAATTCTTAACATCTAATTCTAAAGTATTATCCATGATAGTTCCTTTAATCCAAGGGGTAATATGGCTATCAAATCTATACAGTTATCAGAAATACTGAAATCTATGTGTATTCGATATAGATGGTAACATGTGGGGTAATATACCACGTCCCCCCACTTTGTATCAGGAATGCCTTTATACAGGCTACATCAGACCTTGGCTCCTCTCTGTTTCAGACTTGTCAGTGTTTGTTTGTTTGTTTGTTTGTTTGTTGTTTTTTTTTTTGGGGGGGGGGGTAAAACCAATGGGTATCCCTGAATGTCTTCAAAATCTGTGACATGAAGGATAAAAAACTGCTGATTAATAACCTTCGGGCGATCTTATCTCGTCAGGTAATGTCCCTCCCATATTGATGACAACCTCTAGCAAAACTCCTGATCTTAATCTCTACCACAGCGATGATTAGAACGTGTTGATGTACAGTTCTAACATTAGACTCAGATGCGTTTAGTCGTTTGACATCTTGCAGTCCTTCATGCTTAGATCAGAATCCTTCATGCTTAGATTAGAATACCGGTAATGAAGTGTAGCATTTTCCCCCTCAGATTTTAATAGGCGATTTGATAGGTGATGGATATTATATATAGTTTTAAAAGAAATTACAGTTGTATGTAATGTATGTAATTGTTTTTTAGATTGTGTTGATGGGACTAGCTGTTGAACAAACGGACGAGATCATTTGATTCAATTTTATCAAATTCTATTTCTTTAGAGTCATTTCATTGAAATATCTTCCTTCATAAATTCGTTCTTAAGTTTTCTTTTGCAGCTAAAAAAATTACATACATAAACAATGGGAGAGCTACAAGATATACATTGTGACACATTGTATAATGTGAAGGTGAATGTTTCTCTGCTTTTGTGTTGACTTTGAGACATTAGGGACTTTTAGATTTGCACGATGTGAACGTGTGACATCCTTTTAAGGCACTGCCGGGCACTGTCAGTGCCTTAAAAGGATGTCACACATAGCAGTCCACGTTCTCATCGTGCAAATCTAAAAGTCCCTAATGTTGTGCCAGATTACGACATTATTAGCATGCTTCTCATCTCTTCATAATACAAGTCAAGTTTAATGTCTTGATTCCTCCTCTACTGTGCCTACATGAACCACTGTATAGAGGATTCCAAGGGGTCTTAATTTTTTTTGGGATCCCTCTCTCTTTTACTCTCTGTGGTTAATACATGATCAGGGGGGTGTTTCACAAAGATCGTAAGTTGAACTTATCTCTAAGTTGGACTTAACAATTATGGAAAGCCATTAGCATCTATGAAAATATTTTGTAAAAGTTACTTTAAAAGGCATAAAATGTTGATTCAAATAATCCATATTTTCTATTATCAAGGAGATTTCATGTTCTTGATGTGGAATTTATAAAAAGTACAAAATACTTGAATTTTCGCTTTTGAATATATTTTATATTAAGGCTACAAATGGCTCTCCATAATTTTTAAGTCCAACTTAGAGTTAAGTTAACTCCGGGAAGCTCCAACACCGGCGCCGCAGGCGTCGGAGCTTCGGTAACACTGTAGTGGGGGCTTCTAAAACAGCCGATGGGGCAACATTACTGTTAAATCTGCAATAGTAGTACTTACAATTTTTACATCATAGGGAGCACGAATCCTCAGGGCATAACAATGATCACTTGAATTCATAATTTGAAGAAATCTTCGATGGGAAAAAAAGGGTTATTCAAAGCCCTACACAGACGATTCTTCCATGTCGCAACGCCGATTCAAAATGGCGAAGAGACAGTACGCATGCGCGGCAGAGCCGCAGAAAGTATAAATATTCATGCTATCGAGCGCCGATCGCCGAAATCGCTGAATATGCACGACTCGAACAAACAGAGCGGTGAATGTAAACAAGCACACGTGTTGAACTGTCATCTCACGAGCACGCGATGGAGATTTTGAAGGCAATTTCGGATGTCGTCTCGAAATCCTACCATTTGATCTCAAGAAAGAACAAACGATCTGCTAACCCATGCCTTGAAGGGAAAAACACCCTGGGGATACTCCCAACAGGATTTGGGAAAAGTGAATGTTTTGGTATCTACCATCTCGTCAAAAAGAAGGTAGGTCTACTATAAATATCTTTTATCTTTTAGTCGTATCCATCTTGAGACTTGAGTGTATCATTGATTATTGTAAAGTGGTGTACATATGATTTTTCTTGAAGGGGGAACATATTAGTGGGGGGCCTTCAAATTTAGGGGCACTCACAATTTTGTTTCTGGAGAGATGCTGTGGCATAATAGGTCTATATAGGCCTACAAAAAAATTAACAGTTTTCAATTTTATGCTGGAGGGAATAATGCCAATTAAAAAGTCATCTTTGCCTCTTGTTGAAAAAAGTAGATCTTTTTAAAAAATATATATAATCTAGGCCTACCCCAAAATAACTAAATAATTTAATACATAATTAAATTTGATCGCCACTAGCGGGAAAACACATATCGATCTGGATCCCAATTCAAGACCACCCCCTCTCATGAAAAAAACACCCCATACATTTCCAGAAAGCATTTGGATTGTAGTGGGGACCTGAAGAGCAGAATAGGCAAAGGTCACTTTCATTTCAATATAAATTAGAAATACAATTAAGGTTAAAATTTTTAAAAAATAATTTGCAAATTAAGTAATATGCCAAAACATTATCCCTCATCGTGCCTGACATCAAAAGGCGCTACTCCCCCACCACTTTTTCAAGTTGTGTCCCTTTTCAATCGTGAAAATGCCCCCTTATTCCATAAGTGCCCTGGCCTAAGCTTATCACTTGTATTTCGACACCTTTTTTTTCACCCTCTTTTTTCTTTTGAAATAGTGCCTCATTTAGAGCTAGGAATATTTGAGCCTGATTTTGTTGGTGGGATATCCTGGGAGAGGTCAAACCTAATTCGTTGGAGGATTGCCCCTACCCTTGTAGATACACCCCTGGGGGTGATCAAGCTAGAACTATTTTTCTACATCCAAGATTTTGTATTTAGTTCTACTTCAACAAGAACAATTTATTATATCGGCCCATTATATTTTTGTTCGTGTGGAGAAGGACGCTCATCCTGGACATAGTAAAATTATTTTATGCTAATTCATCTCATTTATTTATTAACCAATAGTTGGAGCCTGGTTCAAGCCCAATGACCCTCGTCATGGCCCCACTACGGAGCTTGATGCTCAACCAGGTGGAAAGATGGAGGAAAGTTGGGATCCGGGCAGTGGCGTTGACGTCCAAAAGAGAAATGTCCAAAGAAGATTTACAAGGTATGGTTCATGCAAATCTTTGAGGTAACACTTGCATTTTCCAATTAATGTACTCAGGCGCGTACGCCGGGGTTGTGTTTGGGGTTAAACCCCTTGATTTTCTTATGTGTGTATTATATGTGTATTTGTTACCAACCCCCTTTGTGATTTTTTTCCCAAAAAGAAAATATATGCCACTTACTGACCTAAATAAAATTGACCTCCCCGCCCCGCTTATTCAGCGGCCGGCTGAGTCGTTAAAATTTTGGCCCGATTTCAAAATGTTAAACCCCCTTGAAAAAAATCCTGCGTACGCCACTGAATGTACTGTGCATGTACTGTGTTCTATAATCAAATGAATAAACCACATGAACAGAGATAATCACATAATTCTAATCATTTTATTATGACAAACAATGAACATTCTATCATGATTATTCCTATGATAGGATTACCCACTTTATTTTTTTGTTATAGGGCGGACATATACTAAATTACAATGAATAATAACCTTGGCAGAATAGTTTATCTGAATGTATTTTGTGTGTGTCTGTCATTGACAATTTTGCAGGCCTTTCTGCAAATTTGAAATTGGTATTGTGTATACATTTGATAGTTTATGTCACTCCTTCTGATCTTAGGTTTACAAACTGGAGAATTCGATTTGGTGTTCGCATCACCTGAAGTCGTCACATCTACAACATGGTGGCCATGGCTGCAAAAGAATAAAGGCAGGATCTCCCTGTTAGCATTGGATGAAATGCACTGCCTTTCAAAGTGGTAAACACTTATTTATCATCTCAACATTATATTTTTTTTAAAGCAGGGATACCACTTAGAATTGATCAGAGGGTCTGAAAATCACCTAGAATGGGCTATTTTGTACATTTAAAATGACTTTTCTATGGCCTGAATTCAGGATTTTGCCTCTTAATTGTTAGCCCTGTATAAAGGCTATCAGATTAAAATGTTCATATCATTTCCAGTTTCATGCAATCCTGTTGAATGATTTTCTTTAAATAATAATCTGAATACTTAAGTAGATTCTCACTTTAAGAAAAACTAAGTGCGCACATTTTTAAAAGTATTTGATTTAGAGCATGACAATGGTCATTGCAGCTGAAATTCTGGAGGACCACCTAGAGACATAAATGGCTCTAAAGGTTATAGAAAATAACAGGCGTGAATCACTGCAGTAATATGGCATTTTGTGTTCTTAATTAGTTAGCAATGTATACAGATCCTGTGGATTTATAGCATATGGTGAATATCATCATAAATAGTTAATCCTGTTGCATATTTTACTGCACTTTTATTTATAGTTTTGTCCGTTTAATTTTACTAGGGGCAAGACTTTTCGTCCAGAATATCTACAGGTGGTCAACCTCAGAAGTATTGTATCATGCCCCATTATGCTTCTGACAGCTACAGCCACAACAAGCATCATCAAAGAAGTGCTTCATCTATTACATCTAAAGGAGACAGACATTGAAACAGTGGCACATATCCCAGATAGGTAAAATCATTTTATAAACTAGATGGGGTCTCGCCTATGCGTAGTCAAAATGTATGCCTCTCCCATTGCCAGATCAGAAATACATTGCAAATTCATGAAGAAAGTTGGAAAACTTTGGAGAATTAATCAAAATTATATCAGTATATGGTATGAGCTACAAATAATATTGTCACTTAAATTAGTATCTCAATTGACTGACTCAGAGGAGAAAATTTGCTCCAAAAACTGTTTGAACTGATCTCCCCAAAATCTTTCAAGATATTATGAACATATAATATGTGTGTGACCTTAGACCTTTGACCTTGTAACCCCAAAATCTAATCAGATCATTGTCACTCCCATATGCATACATGAGCCACTTTGAAGTTGATCCGTCAAACGGTTCTTAAGTTATAGCGAGAACAAATACAGGACAGACAGATGACCCAAGACTCAATTAAGAAATAAAAAGTGTTATCACATTGGCTTCATATGAATTAATTTGTTTTTTGTTAATACCAACAGACCAAATATCCACCTATCCCTGGAAAGGACAACTTCAACAGATTTCAAAGAGTATCTCAAGCCCTATCTTCAAATCTTAAAGAGGGAGAAGGACAAGGCCCCAAAGGCTATCATCTATGCACAGTGAGTAAATGTTCTTATTTGAGCAATGTAACAAAATTTAGTACATGTCAAACTACTAAATAAGAGAGAAGTAATAGTGTCACTGTTCAATGTTGCACTTTGATTCCACCTTAAGGGAATATTGAATCCAGGTGTTACATCTTTACTTTTTGCACAAAAGTGATTATACATGTATTTATTGGTATATCAATCACAAAATTATTGATGAAAGTTTTAGAGTCAACATGCTTGATATAATTCTTTGATTTTCTTTAATTCTTAAAATAACGGTGCTAAAGCTGCTTTTATCTTACAAAACACATGAAATATTTAAGATTACACCAGTCACATTTCTTAATATTCTCCTCCATTCCTTTCACACATTGGTTTGTGTATTATCTTGTCCCCTTCAAGATAATTGAATAAACATTGATTCCTCTTTTACTTAATACAGGAGCGTTATGAAGGTAGCGGAAATATGGGGCTGGATGCAGTCAGAACTTGGGAATCAGTCTGCAAAAAACCGGATATGTGAAATGTATCATGCCAGCACCGACCATAAGAGCCAGAGCAGGATCACTCTGACACTCCCTCAGGCAGGAAGCAGGCTCCGCTGTGTTGTGGCCACTGTAGCCTTTGGCTTAGGCATTGATTTGCCAGACGTGCAGTATGTGTATCATTGGGGGGTACCATCTGATGTGATGGCATACTGGCAAGAGGTTGGGAGGTGTGCCAGGGATGGAAGGGCAGGGAAGGCCAAGATGTATATAACTCCATCCTCTCTATTTTTATCCAGAGTGGATGAAAAGTTCGTCAAGATGATTACAGCGGTAGAATCAGGGCAGCTATGCCTTAGAAGAGGTGTGCTTGATAACCTCTTTGTCCCAGGAATGAGTAAAGATTCCTTAAAATCTTGTTCTGCTAATGCAGACTCGTGTTGTTTTGTTTGCGATAAAAAAAAAGAATAAGCCATAAACACCTAGATGGATCTTCAACTGCCTAATGCATTCACAAGCTATTTTTGCATACATAATTAGCTCCGTGTCCTTTGACCTCATGACCCCAAAATCTAATCAGTTCATTGGCTCTGCAAGATACAAAAATGACCCAAGTTTGGCGGGAATCCATCAATCTGTTCTTGAGATAACGCGATCAAAAGCTTTTTTTGCATACATAATGAGCCCTGGGATAAAGAGGTTATCAAGCACTCAAAATCTAATCCGTTCATTGGCTCTGCAAGATACATACATGACCCAAGTATGGCAGTAATTAATCCATCAACCTGTTCTTGACATGCAGCGTTCACAAGCTATTTTTGCATACATAATTAGCTCCGTGTCCTTTGACCTCATGACCCCAAAATCTAATCAGTTCATTGGCTCTGCAAGATACATACATGACACAAGTTTAGCGGGAATCCATCAATCTGTTCTTGAGATAACGCGATCAAAAGCTATTTTTGCATACATAATGAGCCCTGGGATAAAGAGGTTATCAAGCACTCAAGATCTAATCCGTTCATTGGCTCTGCAAGATACATACATGACCCAAGTATGGCAGTAATTAATCCATCAACCTGTTCTTGACATGCAGCGTTCACAAGCTATTTTTGCATACATAATAAGCATGACCTTTTACCATTGAGCTCGTGACCTCAAAATCTAATCAGTTCATTGGCTCTGCAAGATACATACATGACACAAGTTTAGCATGAGTCCGTCAATTTGTTCTTGAGATAACGCGATCACAAGAACAGGACGTGCAGACAAATAACCAGAAAACATAAAAATGTACATGTACTTCAAAATGTCTGTGCAATATGTGTAACATTAAGCTGACTTTTGACTGACTTATTATATGTTGAAGATATTTGAAAGAATTCTTAAGCAAATAGTTTAACTTTGTGCCTCTTCTAGTAATTATTACTTCACTTTACATCTTGGCCTTCCTCAAACTTTTATTTTTGCCAGGGCTCTAATAAATAATATAGCGTTGAAAACCATTTATGTAAAATATCTTAGTAGTAATATACCTCTGTCCATTTAAACCTTGGTGATACATTTGTGTAAACCCAAATTTTAATTCGATTTGTCATTACAAGACATGTTCTTCCACATGTCCAAATTGTTAGAGAGTTGCTTCAGTTTCTTTCCAAGTTTTTTAGGGTCATGTACTTTGCTGTCATGTTCAAATCCTTGAAAGGCTGAATGTTCCCTGCCTGGGAGGTAGTCGAAGAGTGCATCTTGCTCATATTCTTCAACAAAACGGACAACATCATCTTCATATACATTCCGTCTTTCCTTCTGATACTTCGCTCCCATATCAACAACGTTTGCATTAGTGAGCATGGCATCCAACGAACTCCCAAATGGACCACTCATCTCTGCACACCTTTTCACCTGGTCTTCAGTAAATCTACCTCTGGAAGTCAGCAACATTTCTGCAGTTGATTTATTATGAAAAAAACAACAACATTGATTTGAGTACTGATCTATATATTACCTGGATGAACGAAGTTAATTGTGAATAAAGAAAGATATATTTGGTGTTATTTTCACATGCAATGTGTTTCTTATAAATATTAACTAACACAAATAAAAATGTGAAAGATTCACTTCATCTTCTCTCATAGTACTATAAATATATTATTGTATACTCTCATGGATGGATACATATCATATTTTTTGTGTACAAAAGTAGTAGCTGCAGATTTGTTTTATTACAAATTTTAAAAAATCAAGGTAAAGTCAAAGACAGTTAAACATTTTTTTCCTGTTTTGAATAATTGAGAATAGTCGAAACTTAGCTAAATTCTGCCACTTGGTCTAATACCTGTTGGTCAAATTCCCAGATCGTCTAACAACTTTGGCTAAGTTAGTGTACTATCAATTTGGTATAATTGCTGTTTGGTTCATTTTTCACTTTGTGTAATACCCTCTGGGGATAATTTTCATTTGTCTTATGACCAAATGGTTTGATTGCCACTTAGTCTACATAATTTTCCCTAGTTTATCTGATGACCATTTGGTATCTTACCAGTTTATCTAATGAGACTAAGTGGTGTTAGACCAAGTGGGTATTAATAAAAATGGGCATAGCCTAACTAGAAATTTGACAAAACGGTACATAGGCTATAAGTGGCAATAAGATCAAATGGCTATCAGATAAACTGGTTGTAGACGAAATAGGATTATACCATTTGGGATGACACCAGACAGGCATTAAATTCAAGTTGGGGTTAGCCAAGTGACAATTCATCTCCCATGTTTGTCTATGTAAATTCAAGCAAAGAAAGGTTTCCATTCATGAATGAATGTGTTCATCAATTTTCTTGTGCAGGAATCATATATTTTATTCTGATTTGTTAAAAATGTTAATTCAGTTGTCCCTAACTCAATCATTATGAACATTGTTTCATGTGAAAGAATATACCTGTTATCATAAGAGTATTTGGTGAGATCTTGCTGGACAAAATAAATGAAGTGTATATCAAAATAGAATTACCTTACCTTTGTAATCCATGTTCACATGCTCATTTGTCTGATCAAGGCCGATGTTCCCACCAGGCTTCCCTGTTGCGTTTGCTACTCGATTCCACATGTAGCTGATCTGAAGTTGAGGGTCTGCAAAACCTCCTACACCTATACATGAGATGATTAGTAAGGGCATCAGAATTAGATGCAATGCATGCACATGTCTTCATTCTCATAAGTTAAAGTGTACTCCATTATCTCGGCGAGGGTTATCACTTGCAATTTCCCTTATACCCTTATCAGTCAGAATGCAATGAAAAAAATAGTTTTCAAGGGGATAAAGTTTATCATGATCGATAGCTTACTCTGTAGGCCTGTAGTACAGGTTTTCTGCTTGGTTACTATTTTTAAACATAGATATGTTGAGTCTGCAATCGCTTTTTGACATGAGTTTCAAGTTTAAATACTAGCTGTTGTCTAATTAGCACCACTAAATGTATCTGGATTTTAAACTTAACGTTGTCATGGTTTTATAACACTGAGAGTTTGCCCAATAAGCTTGCCATTTTGGTACATGCAAAATATATATGTACATACATGCAAGTAAGTAGTGGCCATTGATGAAGTACTTTGGATGGTTTTTCTCATGGAAATGAAGCATGTCTGCTTTCCAATCATCGATCATGGCAGGTCCATTTCCTCACGAACAGCTTCACGTCTTACAAGATGACAAAGACCATCGTACATGAGAGCCTTGGTATGGTTGAGTACAGGATCATCATTCTCTGCCCCTAGTGCACAAGTTTCTCCACAATACCATGGTTCTATGAATGATAAAATGAGAAAAGAGATAAATAAGGTATTATATCACTTAACCTTTACTATTTAGGTATTATTTTTAGGATTACATGATGAAGTCATCTCAGAATGTGATATTAGTATTGAAAAGAAGCAGTTCAACCAACCTTGAAGAGTTTCATCTTGTTTGATTCCCAGGCAGCTTCTGTGATACCACTCGTATCTCTTGCATTTGTCTGCTAGATGACACTGGATCATTTCATTCTCCCCACATGGGCCATGCTTCCTGTGGCAGATGCAGTAGATGTAGGAATCACTTTGTTCACATTCTGGGCTGCAGAACCAGTCCGTGTCAGGATCAGGAGTTTGTGTAAGTCCAACACAGTCAAGATGAAACCATGAATGCTTGCATGTTCTGCTACAGCACATTACCATGTTATCAGTGCTTTCTGAAAAGATAATAAGTAAATACAAAAGGGTTCAAAATTTCCAGTGTCTCTGTCAGTCTTCCTTTTTAACTACATGTACTTGTATTTTCATAAATTAATGTGGTACACAAAATGTAAATAAATGCTATTTTACCTATATCAATTTGTTTTAACGAGTTTTCAATGAATTCTAACATCTCAATATCTGTTGCCAGGCTTATCACTTCATTATACAAGAGGCACTTACATGATATATCTCCATTTTATTTAAAAAGTATATCAATCACTACATGGAGATGAAAAGATCATACAGATCATTTTAAGTCAGTTTATTTTAACAATGATTTATACTATAGCCTGAATAATTTGTACCGTTTCATCGGGACGTACCTTCAATTCGCCCCAAAAGTTTAAATATCTTCACAGAAATATCAGACACAATAAATAAACAGTTTACCTGAATGGCAAACACAGTACTGAAGGGCTGTCTCTGATAGATCATTGGCAGCCTCAGAGAATGCTTCTGCAGCAACATGGACATCTGCTTGGTCAGGACTAGTCCAACAGAAGTCCACAACTTGCTGTGACAGTTGGTCAATCCAACTTATTTGCTTTCTGTTGTCAGTGGGAAGACCTTCTGGGATGTCATCCAGCTTCTTCATACCACATAATTTCATAGCGCAAAGCAGAACATGACCTTCTGTTGAGAACTGAATACATATAATAGACATGAGTAGGTATAATGTGCCAAAGGGCCCAAATTAATCATATATCTTTTTTCAGTTTACATGTGTAAATAGACATTCATCATGTGCATCAACCATGCTTTTTATCGACCGAAACAAATTTTAGGAAGTTGAAGATAATTTTGTTTTGTTTACTTTAACGAGGCAGTATGTACAACACACTTTAAAAGAAATTTAGTATCTTGAGAACGGCAATCGGCCTTTGCACAAGGGGGTCGTAAAAACGGCACATACCCGTCTATCCAATACATTGAGTGCACCCCCCCCCCTCCCCCCACCCAGGCTCTAATCATAAAGTACCCATCATTTATTGAATTAAAATTGACATTATATTTTCATACCCATTTTTCTCGAACCAGACCCTTACTTATAAAAATAATTGAACTAATATGGAATTTTACCTGGTACAGCTCCCATACATGTTGGAAAGATTTCATAACATCACTCTGGAAGGAACGATGGTTGAAATTGTTCTTCAGCTGGGCTATGGTTCCTCTGTCTGCCAGGCTCGCACCACTAAAAAACTTTTTGTTGGAGTCCTATTACAATTGGATGGGGAATAGGGAAGCTGAATATTTAAAAAATAAATGGAACAAAAGCCATCTTCCCATACATATCTACTGTAAAAACAGGGCTATGTATAGTGAGGAGATGGGAAAGTAAGAAGGTAATAATTTACAGACCTATTGCTCCTTGGTCCACACAAACATACCACAAATAATGCACTCTCCACATGGTCTTTCCACTCTCGGTAGGCACTCTCCTCACAAACTATGAGGGAATGTGGGGGGTAGGGCAAGGACAGTTGCTAAGGGGCAAAAGGAGACAATGTGCATGGTAATGCGTACATTGGCTTTTGAGAAAAATGAAAAAGGACAGGAGAGGCAAAAAATCATGCTACATAATTTGTGCAATAATTATGAAAATAAAATTACAAAAAAAGTGAGGGACAGAAAAGGAAACTGAAAGGGGTCGTTTGTTCATCTGGCCCCCTCCCCAACGGCCCCTGAAGCGGTTTACCATGTACGCTATCTTCAAATTGGATGGATGGCAGATCTTTGGCACTTACCTGCAAGTGAAGCATTTCTTTATGGAATTCTTGAGGACATGCATGTAATCCTTCCAAACGATCGTCCCACTCCTCTCCATTGCTCCTTGCTCTTTGAGCATTCAAGATCCTCTCTATTGTCAAGCCATCACCATTGAGAAGACATGGCACAGGTTTCCCTTCCACCACAGGGACATACTGCTGCAGATTCTCCATCACTCGGATCATCCCTTGAGTTGTGCCTGGATCTGCATCTACAACACCTAATGTCACCTGTTAAACATAAACATATAAGACTATAAAATGTGACCTTCTAAAGCAAAGAAAGTTCACATAAAAGAAATATCATAACATATATAGAAATGGGGGAAAATTAATATCGACATTAAAATAATATTTCAGTGATCTGAAAGAGAAAATAAGTAGAAGGAAGTAGCCTTAATAGAGACTAGAGAGAAAGAGAAAGAAAGCCGGCAAATAAGGAGTGGAAAATCAAAGTGACATAATTGAAATATATATATATATCTTTTTAAAATGGGGACAGAAGGACAAAGATAATGAGTGTAAAGTACAAGTTTTTAGTATTCACTCTTCAACTTACACATTCAGATTTTGCCTGCATATCTTTGGTGTGCTTGTGGAGGATCCTTTGGGGCACTTTGTTTTTGAGATGTTGAAGTTTAGGAATGTATTCCAGAAGTATCTTGCGAACAATGAATGTGGCCCTCTCTCGCTGCCTTTCCAGGACTTCCGGGGATGGGAGGAAGGTGTATGGGTCCAGCTGTGATGCAGGTACCTGGTTCTTTGTATCACCTGTTGTAACCCTGTCCTTGACAGCGAAACTCATAGTTTGAAGCATGAATGTGTTTGCGTGCCCACTCCTCTGGTGTTTCCCGTGCTTACTTACTTGTATGTTATCACAACAGAAACTATAAACAGACCTAATTGGACGGACTTTGAAGCTCAGCTTCCTTCGTGGTTCGCTCCTCCTTTCCTGAAAATGTAATCATATCAATCATTCACTTTTATCTTTCTCTATTCGTCAGGTCTCATTTTATTTAAAGTATCATATTTTTTTCTTTAAAAAAAAAATTAGTAAGGTACATTAATGGAAGTAATTTCATGTAAAAAACAGGAGAGGTAAAAAATGTTTATATCATAATAAAGTGAATAACTCGGATTAAAATATTTTATGTTTTATCAAGTAAAAACTCAATAACAATAACATTTACTTCATTAACTAGATTTTTAAAAATGGAAGATTGAGTCTCCATAGTGGTGAAGAGACTGTGAGCAGCTAGCACCTTTGACAACGGAGGAGAGAAAGTTAAATATCATTGCTTTCAACATCCCGGATAATGACAGTGCAAAAACAAAAGGAAAAGGAAATGGAAAACTTACCTCCGTTATGCGTTTCCACTCCCACAGTTGCTTGTCATGGGATTTACTGATTTTGTCCACTTTTTTTCTGGATGCAAAGACGCCTTGGGTGATACCCATGTGGTTTAGTGTAAGAAAGACCTTATGACTGACTCTCTGTCTCCATAACTCTATTCCAACACAACCTTGCACAAATGAGTATCTCCTTTTTGACCTTTGGTAGAGAATGATGGAAAGCAATCGTCCCACTCTTTGGCATCCGAGAGAGACGGCTTCATCATGGTCTAGATTCCTGGAAAAAAAGGAAAGAAAGGAAAAACATAGCGAACAATTAATAAAATGACATGGGGTAATCCATATATATCTTTATTAATTTACTTTATTATTATCCGCACACACAGATTTCTTCATGGGGCCTACCTTATACATAAATATTTTTGAGAGTGTGTTCAAGTTACTTAAAGTATATCTTGAAATCATTTGTCTGAACATGCAATGCTGGAATATTTATAAGTAATTACTGTAAACATCAGAATCAACATCAGCCTGCATTTAAGTGATGATTGTATTGGATTAAAAATAAAAAAAACAAGCAAACAATTATTTCATTGGAAACTTGAACTTCCTAATTGTATTTTAAAATGCCTGAAAACTTAGGAAATAGAAATACCTTAATTTACTTCCTTTCCCTTTGAAGCAATGGAGAATTGTCGCCTTCAACGAAAGTGTCATAGCCTCTAAACAGCGGACAGTTGCTGGAACAGCATCTTTTGCATCATTACATGCTTGGGCCCATGAAAATGACTCAATTGCCTCTGCAGATACCTCCTGTGAAAATGAAGGTATTTTCTTGGCCTTGCTCAACTATAAATGAGGAACAAAAATGATAGAACCTACAGTGTGAAATTTAATGTTAGGCACCATTGAATCATTGTTACTTATTCCAACATCTTATGGTTATAGAAGGAGACAGGGGGTAGCGGAGGTGAACCCCTCAACTTTTTTTAATGAGTGTGATTTAGAGGAAACCCCCCACCCCCATCAATTTTGTTTTTATTTTGGTGCAAAAGGATGACCCCAAAAAGATTTACCCTTCCCCTAAATGATCAAAATATCGGTTGGCCAAATTTTATAATTTCTGGGACAAAAAAAGTGCTCTCCCCACCCCCAGCTGGCTGAGTTGCCGCAAAAGTTTAAGCGGGATTTAAAAATTTTAACCCCTTGCAAAAATCCTGCGGACGCCACTGCAAGAAATGATTCAAAGATGATGGGACCATCAGCCAATGCAAATCCTCACTCAGGATTAACTTCGACGGTAATCTTGTAGATGTGCTTTTTAAAACCTTATATCTTTATTATTTCTAAATATAAAAACATACATAAGGATATCCATACAATAGAAGTATATAGAAATATAGTTTGAATAATATAATATCAAAATAACAATAGAAATAGAGAAAGCCAAAACAAATTTAAAGCAAAAATCGATTAAGAGGAAATCAGCAAAAGATAATAGCTTGTAAGAATTCTGATTTCTTAAATTAAACAATTGTCAAAAGGGAAAATGACAAAGGCTAATTTATGGTTAGAAATATTTTGGGCTATTTAGGAATAACAAACCAAAAGGGGGGTGGCGATAATCGCTCTGCTCGTGCATTTAGAGCAATCACGAACTTAAGGTAGATATTATAGAATAGAGATTTGTCTACTTTCATGAAGCAAAAATAACAAGTAAAAGTAGCTCAACATCATTTGTCTTATTCCATTTAGAGTTCAGCAAGACCTGTTTGATCTTATCCGCTCAAATTGTAATTTTCATCTCATCTATTTTTAAAGCTATGCTCTTCCATTTTATTTTTCAAAAACAAGGGGAAACGTTCTTATACCTCGCTCTTAAGAATTTCACAAGTAGCCTCCACCATGGCTGATTTGGCATCTTCTGAAGATTTTTGAAGAGCACGGAATGCTGTTAAGTATTGTTTTTTGTCAATGTATTTCTTTATCTTTTCCAGGGGGCTAACTCCAGGGAGTGATAGAGTTATAGGGTCTCCTGACGTTTCAGGCTCATCCTCTCCAACGTGATTCTCATCTTCATCCTGAGATTCTCTGACCAGCTTTCTGCTTGTCTCTGGGGTAGAAAAGGCAGCCACTCGCTTGGCAGCCGGTGATGTTGCAGGCGAACGATACGTCCGTTTATTCCTGTTACTCCTTGAGGGGGCACGTTTGTTTCTCACAGTGTGTTTTACTAACTTATACGTGCATTCGTCGCATATGTAGCTGTGCAGGATGCCTTCTCTGTGAAAAACTTTACTTATTGTTCTAGGACTCGTTATTCTAATAAGCTGTTTTCTTCTGAAACCTTTTCTATTTTTAACAAAGTACACTGAACAAATTGCGCATTGCCGGTCTATAACAGAAAGATTGACGAGCTGGCTGCTATAGTTGCTCGCCATGCTGCGCTCTCCAGGCGAAGTCCCATCTGCGAGCTGAGCTCAAAACGAAAGAGAATCCCCGGTTTTCCCAGGTCCCTCGGCCCTTCTCAACCTCGTGCATATTCAGCGATTTCGAGCGATCGGCGCTCGATAGCATGAATATTTATACTTTCTGCGGCTCTGCCGCGCATGCGTACTGTCTCTTCGCCATTTTGAATCGACGTTGCGACATGGAAGAATCGTCTGTGTAGGGCTTTGAATAACCCTTTTTTTCCCATCGAAGATTTCTTCAAATTATGAATTCAAGTGATCATTGTTATGCCCTGAGGATTCGTGCTCCCTATGATGTAAAAATTGTAAGTACTACTATTGCAGATTTAACAGTAATGTTGCCCCATCGGCTGTTTTAGAAGCCCCCACTACAGTGTTACCGAAGCTCCGACGCCTGCGGCGCCGGTGTTGGAGCTTCCCGGAGTTAGAGTTAAGTTTGACTTAGGATCTTTGTGAAACACCCCCAGGTATGTTATTTTCTGGTTTTATTGTCACTGTTTGCAACTTTATGAATTCACCATTACAGGCACGGGGCTACACTACAATTATCGGTGCGAAAGCTTTCGTCCTTGAAGCCTAATTTGCATAAAGTAAACAACTTGTTTACGCTAAACCGCTACGAAAGAGTCTCAGCTAAACTGTAAAATCTAGCTTTAGAAACCACCAAACGAAATGATTAAAATGTCAAATTGAAGAAGAAGAGTTTTTCTAACTCATAAATATTGCAGTTAGTTGTCAAATTCTGTTTTTATAAGGAAAAACTGTGCGAAACGAAGCGCCATTTTTGAGATTTTTTCCTGAAAATATTGCAGTATTTTCATATTTTCCGTCATTGCCCAAGATCGAGACTGTCTGATATGATAAATCAAAGTATATTAAAGCTCTCCTCCGAATATCTTTTCATGATTTTATGTCCCACGGTTATGTCTGGAAAAAATCGAAGGCATTGTCATCAACGAACCCAGGGCAAAACGTTCGCGGAAGCGTAGGACTAGTCCCATGTATAAGGGTTCGTGCTGTGAATTGTGGTCACACGTACCGTAGATACGTGCAGGAGTGTGTGTATGAATCTCATGATCGAAGCATCGACGGTTTGGTCTTTGACTTTGTAATGATGTGAGTAAAACATGCTGATGTGTGGTCCAAATTTAGCAAAACAATGACTTATAAATAAATAAGTACCTGTACTAGCTGTGAAAATATGGTGGAGTTCTTTGCTGTAATTGTAACTTTACTAGATTCAGCTCAGTAGCCATTCAGTAGCCTGGCAGTAGCCACAGCGTAAATACAGCTGATCGATGACGTATTTTCCATATATGGTATGCACCGTATGCAGGCATGGCCGGTGAAGCAAACAGCGCATGCGTACACCTCCGATATAGTTGTAGTTTCCAGTCTTTTCATGAATCTTCCCTAGTTTTGAAAGCAGTTTTACACAGAACTACTAACTGCCCAAACACGAAACTTCGCTGAGAGTGAGACTGGAGTTTAAAGTCTAGTATAATGTGAATTGTTTGCATATTCATATTGTCCCGGACTTATGTCTGGAAAAAAACGAAGCCCCTTTTCACAGACCTCTGAAACTGAAAAGTACCTATATCTTTATTAATACCTAACAGTTTTGAACGAAAATTTATTTGAAGAATAATATTATCATTATGTTGGTGCTGTAAAAAATTCACGATCTTTGGTGGTCAAAAAAAGGAGATACGCGAAAATGCATTTTGGACAAATTTTGCTCCTCTCTGCAAACGGGGCTTCGATAGCCGTTACGAATTCAAAAGCTTTTACGACTTTTCGGGGTTTTAATTGTACCCTGGCCCCGCGCCTGATTATGTATCCACTACTTCCTCTCATGTACAGGTGTATTTATCTTTCTCTTTTTCTTAATTTTTTATAAATCTTTGTGTCTTTCAGATAATGGCTGAAATCAACGAACACAAGATCAAGATCTATGAATTCCCTGACATCGAAGAAGAAGAAGAGAACAAAGAAAACAAACGTCTAACAGTGAGTCTATCATTTCATCTTTCTTTCTTTTAAGTTTTTGATCATTCATTTATTCTTTATTCACATTGACCTTATTACCATAACTTACCCGAAATGAATTATCTTCATAGTCCACCTTTTTTTAAAACTCTGCTCCACAAAATGTAGGTATTGTAATGAATATTTCAGATTTATTATTTCTCAAATGTATATTCACTAGATGGGATTACCCAACTCCTCATTTTCAAACCGGCATTATTGTAAAGACTAAATTATAGATTCTCAAACCAAAAAATAAAAAACATCCTGAAGTATGTTTATGCTTAATTTGCAATTGTTTATATTGCACTTGATAATACATTTTGAATGTACCCTGTATTCGCTGCCTTTTGCATATATATTGCTTATTCTGTAGTCATAACTTTCATAGAATTTAATCATATTTATGGCAGCAACTAAGCTCTAACCTGCTACCTATTTCTGGATGGGAATTAAAATGTACTTCTCCTAGAATTTATATTATATTATATTATATATATTCCAAGAATTCTTTTGCTAGGCTGGATTACATTGTGCAAATTTCGGCTACCATATCGAAGTCTATAATTATAGCAGTATTCGGAAGTTGCTGGGTTTCGCTCTATGCTAAATCTATTTTTGACAAAATATATCATATTTCTAAAGTCCCTTTCCTTGCTTTGAATATTCTAAGGTTTACAAAAGATTTATAATTACAAGATGAAGTAATGTAACAGTAACATTAAATAAATTAATGACAGTAGGCTAGTTGTAAAAAACATAAATTATGCCAGAAACTTATAACCTATTTGGTCATTCATACAAAATTCAATTACCTATAGATATATATTGTTTCTGTAGCTAGATTACATTCATCTATCTGTTTGCATATCAGCATTTGAATCACATCTCAGTAATGTTCATATTGAATATATTTTATGCATTTTTTTAAATCACTGCATTGGTGAGTTGGCTCTAACTGCTGATTTCCGATTTTGTTTTCTGTTCTTTTTTTTTTTGGTTTCCTCACTCATCTTTATGCTTTTCTACTCACCCCATTCTTAACTTGCACCTCATATATTTCTCTCATACTTTCATTCACTCATTTATCACATCTTTGTGGTTTCTCTTGAATTCCAATTTCTTTTTTCCTTTTTTATTTTCCCTTTGATGCTATCTTTTTGTCTTTGGATGTTTTGGGTATCTACTTGTCCCTCCTTTATCATGTCATTCTTGGCCTTGGACATATTTCCCTTTTGAAATATTTCATTTCTATCCCCCTCTCACCCTCTCTCTCTCTTCGCCTCTCTCTTCTCCCCCTCTCTCCCCTTCCCCTCTCTCTCCTCTCCTCTCCCCCTCTCCAACTCTCTCTCCCCCTCTCCAACTCTCTCTCCTCCCCTCTCCCACTCTCTCTCCATTCTCCCACTCTCTCTCCCCTTCTCTCTCCCTCTCTCTCTCTCTCTCTCCCTCCCCTCTTTCTCCTCTCTCTCTCTCCCCTCTCTCTATCCCCTCTCCCTCCCTCTCTCCCCTCTCTCCTTCTCTCCCCCTCTCCTTCTCTCTCCCCTTCTCTCTTTCTCTCACCATTTTCTAACCCATGCACCCTTATCTTGCCTGCCCTTAACATCACCATATCTTGAATGCCATTTTTTGAACGGTCTGATGCACGATTGCATCCTGTCCAATCAACACCCTCGATCATTCGAACGAACCAATAGCAACGGAGGAATGGCCCTAAAGAGAAAGATACTTCTCCCAACAGTCTGAAGGTATATCACTAGTTAACATCATCTTTTTATTGCAGTTTGCTTGATATCTCAAATTTCTTGACATTTATAGCAATTTAGATTCGCACTCATTTGCATCATACTTTTTGTTCTTTCTGTTCAGTTTACTTGTATTTCTATTCATACAAATTTACGCTTAATGTCAAACTTTTAAAGTTTTGAAACTCTGAAAGAAAAGGAATATTTGCATTATGGAATAATATATGAATTGTGTGTGATAATGTTCAAATTATACTCTGTAATTTGAGCACAATAGCATTATTGCATCGAGTACTCTTCCATTATCAACAAGGGAAGAGAAGGGAAAAAGCTTTTCCAAAGCTGTGATGTGTATAGCATGATAAAAATGCAGAGAAAGGTTTTATTCTTTGCTGTTTTTGCTATGAATAACATTTTCCAAACAAAGCATGTTTTGTATTGGGGTCAAGTCCAAGGTATTTTGTCCCATAAGTCATCGCTACAAATATTTAAAAAAAATATTGCTATAAAAATATTAGTTTCCTTATTGCATGTATGAAGTTTATAGCCCTACAATATCATAGATAAGATTAATGATAATTTAAAAAGTAATAGTAGTTACATTATTTAGCATATTGATTTTGTTCATTAGAGTTCAATGTCTGGTAGTTATATAAGAGACACTAAATTACCATTATTTGTTTGGTGTGAAGAGGGTGAATATTTAATGGTATAATTAGGGACACTGATTTTCCGCGATCACGGAAAACGGACGGAATTCACGGAAATGACCATTTGAAACGGAAAATGCAATTCCGAACGGAAAATCGCGGAAAACCCTTTTTTCAAGGAGAAAATCGTAAAACTTACACTATTTTTGTGATTCGTCATTCGTTATGCAGTGAAAAAATATCGGGCCTAATATCATGGTTAATAACTCCGAATATTTAGCGATATTCGTCAGAGTCTTTGGAGACAGGGTGCTGCCATTTTGTTTGACACAAAACTCGATCCTATTATGCCAGCTAGGCGCGCATGCGGCCGCGAAGTGTAAGGCGAGATTGCCGTACACATGCACAGTTCAGCACAATATTAGTAAAGGGGCTGGCGTGTGCGCCTAGTATTACGTAGACATAATACTAGGCACATACACGCCAGCAGCGAGCGGTAGGTGCGGCGAGATTGTACACACGCTGATGTACAGTTCGAAAAAGGGGCTGGCATGTGCGCCTAAAATCGATCGATCGCTGACGTGACAACCAAGACTGAAATGTTCGTCTAGATCTCTAGCATGTTTGTATGCAAATCTTATGTAAACGAATTTCAGCTTTTCATGTGTACAAAGTCTATGGCAAAACGGAATTTCCGTTTTTCAGCCCATCTGAAACGGAATTCCTGATTTTCTGAAACGGAAAAGGCCTTTTTTTGAAACGGAAAATCAGTGTCCCTATATAATGATGGAAGGAAGTAAAGACCCTCTTAGGAAATATGTACATACGTGTACATGTATATGGAATGAAAAAAAACCCTGACTCATAGAGAGTAATTAGCTTGTAATGGGCCCATAGAGTACCATGCCCGTTGCCTGTAATTGATCCCAACTGAGCCCAGTTGTTGTACATTGTATGCCAAACTTGAAAAATAGATGGATGTCTCTTAAATTTCCTATGTACTGGTTACAGTGACCAAAAAAGTGCCAATACAAGAGACTGATGTACATACTATAGGAAAATAAAAGGATTGTGAAGCACTCTTTCCATGGAGCTAATTGGTGAATTACAGTTTGATTACTGTTGCCAAGCTACAGGATGGTGGCAACATAAACAAATGTATATGGGTGTACATGACATTTCAGCATGTGCAAGTGGGAATGGATGTGGCATTTTATGGGCCATATGTTATAAATTGAAGTTCATTTTTCATCTAACTACTGTACTTGTATAAAAGCTTCAAAGCAACAACAACAAAAAAAAAAAAAAAAATGCCTCCAAATCAAAGCTGGATCTTGTGTGCTTACAGTATTTAAACTTTTACTACAGTATATTATCATCAAAGAAATAATATTGAAAAAAGTATTTTCTTGTAATCCCAATGCCTTTTATGAACCCATATTATTCTTATAACCTCCAAAAGATAGGAACTGTTCTTATTGGAAGATCTAGAAATGTTTGATTTGATTCATGAAACATTAGTGACACTGCCAAGCTGACTGCCAACCAGTTTCAAACCGATCGATTCTTTGCAATTCGGTGTTATGTAATATTTTGTATTGTCGATTG
Source organism: Mesocentrotus franciscanus (assembly GCA_037976565.1). Taxonomy (NCBI): domain Eukaryota; kingdom Metazoa; phylum Echinodermata; class Echinoidea; order Camarodonta; family Strongylocentrotidae; genus Mesocentrotus; species Mesocentrotus franciscanus. The sequence goes on from CP137676.1 coordinate 27,316,180, forward strand.
TCTGTCTTGTTCGTTTGACTAGGGTATAAGAAAGCAGGTCTATGGCAACCATACAGTATATATATATATATACATGTATCATCTGCTGTGAGCAAAAAAGTTGTTTATCTGCTGTAATAAGTTATTGCCCTTTTGGTTTCGGCAGTTCATTGACATTTCTGTTGAATGCAAATGCAAAAATTTAATTGTTTATGAAATAACAATAATAATAAGAAGAAACACAGTGGTTCTTAGCCTGTATGGACCCACAATCCCATTAGACATTCTTGGTAATATGACCACTGAAAAAAAGGAGACCTCTGCCAAATTTACGAAAACATACACGTAACTGCCAGTAATAAGCTGTTTTGATGGCTGAAATATAATCCTTCAACACTCATTGTTAACCACATGATTATGGTAAATGGAATGTTATGATCTTTCTACGACCCCAAGAAAAAAAAATCAAACACTTAAAAGACCCATATGATAAGAACCACTGTGATAAGCTGCAAATGCTGCTTGTAGATGTGAATAAGCCGTAACTCATGAACATCTTGTGTTTGCAAAGTAACATACGAGCATCCATTTTTATTCCAAATTGTATAAAGGCTCGATCTGCAACATCCAAAAAGGAGAAAATCTTAGTAAGTGATTGTTGGAATGCCTTTTTCAAAGCTGCAAAAATTCATGATGGATATATTTTACAGCATGACCATCATTCTGACGCAAATTTTTCTAATTTTTTTTGCTGTTTTCTTCTGTAGAATGCCCAACATCTACATCTCAATGTGTTTGTTCTAACTATCTTTCCTTTAAAGCTCATGTACAGTTTTGGTAGCAAAAAGGAAATAGGAAAGAAAATTGTTAAATGTAGTCTCACGTTATTCTCCTTTTATCAAAAGATACATGTGCAAGATCATTTGGTATCCTGTCCATAATTTCCTGTGAATTGTATTATAAATGTCTGTAAGGAATAGATAAAGACTATAACCTAGGACCCTACCACCCAATGGCTCGTTAGATAGTATCTAAATCATTTTCGAGCTCTCATTTGTTTGATATTTCTTTTGAGAAGAAAAAAAAACCTCACAGCAGCTTAGTAATGCTAGTATCTTTGCATTTATCATCTAAAATCTGACAATTTTCTGAGGGCTTACCATAACTGTACATGACCTTTAACTCTGGCATACTCGGTTTGTAACTGTCTTGGAAGTTGTTCTCTTCTATTTTTTGTTTAATTATAAGACTACATGAAATTTTTCATCGTTAAAGAAGAGATTTTCACCTAAATTACCCCAAAATGTGTATTCTTTTAAATCTTTATTAATTTATTAATTAATTTTTTTAATTTTTTTTAATTATTAATTTTATTTTATTTTTTAATTGGGAGGGGGTGAGGTTATTTCAGAATCAAAGAGCTGTGTGTGTGGGGGGTTATTTCATATTACAAATCTAAAAGATTTTGCATGCGTTCTTGCCCGGATAACAACCTGAACCATTAATTTCCCAATCATGTAGATCCTACGTCAAATATGACTTCCTGTATGCCCTCTTATCTTCCCTTAAGGCTCGTTCAGATATGATGTTGCAAAACCGTGGCTTTTTTTTTTTTTAATGGTGACATAAAGTGTAATACACTACACATTTCTGTATCATAAAATACTTGGAGCTCTGTGAGTACGTGCAAATCCTTTGTTGTGTGCAGTTGCCATTCATTTACACCTCAAAAAAAACTTGGCAGCTTTTTTACGGCCATTTTCCGGCCATTTTCCGGCCATTTTCCGCACCATATCTGAATAATCCTTTACTGATATATCTTAATTGTTGAAGATGCCCTTCCTTGTGTTGTGAAGAACTGAAACAATCTGTCTTTGTATGTTGTACTTTTGTCAGCATGACTTTTGATGTAGTTGTTAGTGGCTTTTTTGTGCTATGTGTGTATCGCTTTCATTTATGTGAAAAGATGTTAGGTCTTGACCATTCCCCCCTTCCTCTCCAGGCAAGAATTGATTTATGATTGCTCTTTTTAGAGATTAATGGTGTAAGGATAGATTTGTACATGAGTTGTGATTTCCTGTGAACTCATGATTATATTTTTTATACAAATGTGCATGTGCCAATTTGTAATTCTAATTCACCTGCTGGTGGGGAGGATTACATGCAATATCCTCTGAAGGAATATGCAATTGTCATCAGAGTAATACTTACTGTTTTTCTTTACGTGATAACTTTTCCAGATTTTCTATTAAAACTAAAAACTAAGATTTCTCAAGTAGGATTTAACCCCTCCCCCCCCTTGAGACCTTTTAAGGCTGGTAGAGGATGGCTCCATTTTTAAAAATACCATTGTTGATATCTTGAAATTTCTGTAGACTGCTGCAAGGCTTTTCTGCTATTTTTATCATCAATTTTATCGCTCATGACTCTGAATCTTCAAAATGCTTGCTTGAAAATTGGAATGTAAGAAATGACCTTTCTCAAATGCATATAACCTTGTTGCAGACCTGCTTTCTATACATCTTAAAGACCCTGACGGAAGTGAAAAATGAAATAGATGAATTATATATCAACGGAAAGCTTATAATCCATAGATTACAATAATATCAAGTATATGCTATTTTAGTGTCTGTCAGGAAAGTATAAGCTCTCTTATTGAGAAAGAGAGAGAGAGAGAGAGAAATCTAAAGCTTTGAAAATTGGAAGTTGTCGACCTACAAACTAATTATCGACTTGATGATATCTTATGTGGAGTACGCATATTCACAATGACTTTGCATAAATTAAGCACGGCTCATCGCCTCAGCTATACAGGTGAGCCGATCAGGTCTACATGTTATATCGTTACCTAACTGCGGCAGATCTGACCCATGTTGAACTGTAATTGTGACAGGTGCGGAAAATGAGGTTTTAATTTGCTTTTGTGCAATACTAAAGGGTAAAATATTTGTTATTCCTTTATATGTGTATTGTACGTTCATTCAGCTTTCCATTGATATAAAGCTGTATTTTCATCGGATAGGGTCTATAAAATTTGAAAACTATTAGAAATATTTTAAAGGAAAATATTCCAGGAGTTCTAATGTTTTCGCCTTACTTTTTCACTTCATTCAGGAACGGGTTCCATTTGCTGTCGTTGGTAGCAACCACATTATGGAGGTCAATGGGAAGCGGGTCAGAGGTCGACAGTACCCATGGGGAATTGCTGAAGGTAATGTGTAAAGAGATCACTACACTATTATACTTCTCAAATTGGCAGCAAAGTAGTTTGCAAACCCTCTCTACATTGAATATGCAATCCAAACTGTGAAAGAGAGCTATATAACGAAGGATGTACCAGTGCAGAATGAAATATTTCTCCCCTTACCCCCCAAAAAAAAAAAGAAGAGAGAAGTTTTTTAGTAGGACAATTTTTGTTTTGAGCTGTTTGTAGGATAGACCTACATGTAAAAGGCATACTCTACAGCAGACATATCCTTAGAAACTATTCAAGTGTGTTAATCATATTATTCACTTGAAATCTGTATTCCTGTAACGTAATGCAAGCCATTTACTTTATATTTTTGATCAACAGTGAAAAGAGTCTGAATCATTAATGTTTTTCTCCCTATTCCTGCCAATGTCCTTTATCACCCTGCTATTGTAGTCCCTTTAATATTGTCTCGTGCTCTTTGTTGCTGCCAACAGTCGAGAACTTGGATCACTGTGATTTCATTCCTCTGCGTAACATGCTGATCAGAACGCATATGCAGGACCTCAAAGATGTCACTAACAACGTCCACTACGAGAACTTCAGGTGTCGCAAGCTCACCGCAGTCACGTCGGGAGATGCAAAGAGAAGCGGAAAGTAAGGGCTACATTCGGTTGAGAATCGGGAGGGTGTTCACTCTTGACGTGTATAATAATAATAATAATAATAACAATGTTGCTCATAAAGCGCTTACCACCGAAGTTTCTAAGCACTATAACAAACAAAATAGACTGATAAACAATTACATATTAAACAAAACAAAAAGTGCAAAAAAACCTACAAATTACAATACATATGAAATACACATCAATGTGAACAGAGTAAGTTAATCATTAAAAGCAATTTTAAATAAATGTGTCTTAAGACAAGTCTTGAATTGGTTAACAGTTTCACAGTTTTTGATATTTAAAGGTACATGTAGTTTGTTCCAAAGTTCAGCAGAAGCTTTGGAAAAAGAGCGATGACCATAAGAAAGAGTTGACACCGAAACTAGACATGAGGTTTAATTGAGAAGATGACCGTAGATTACGTGAGGGTTTGTATTCGTGGATTAGGTCTTGCAGATAAATTGGTGCCAATTCATGAATGCATGTTTATTTGAAATGTATTTGAGTTAACACCCTTCTGGCCCTCAGCGTCCATTGGATTTGTGTTAAAGACAGCATATAGAATAGTTTTCTTTAGAACATTCACCTTCTTTTAAAAAAAAATCGTAGATTAATCCAAGTGGGATGAATGTCCCTGATTCTTCATTTCAAGGCAAGCTTCAGGGCTAAAGTTGAGCATTGGTCATGCAATTGCTTTGTGAAAAAGAAAAAAACTATGTGGAAGCAATTGGGCAAGGGTGATAATGTTGAAGAGGAGAATTGATGTACATGTATACCGTGAGGATGGATCAAAATGAGAAGAAAGTGAATCAAGTCTTGCCAAAAATCACATGATCTTCACACGAATGCTTGGGCCAAAGTTTTGAGCTATTCTTCTCCATATTTGGATTATTAGGGCATTGGAAGAGCAGTCATTATAAACAGAGTACTTTTTTACTGTGATGCATTTATTCTTCCAAACTGACATGCAGAGAAAGTGAAAGGTCACAAGTTATTTTCTATCTTCATCAAAACTCAACCTTGTATTTGAGGACATGTTATATTAATAGGGACTTTTCGATTTGCACGTTCACTAGTGGACTGCGACGTATGCCGTCATTTTTTAAGCAGTGCGCATGCGCATCGACGAACTCATCGTTCGTAGCAGAATTCTCGAACGCGGTCACCCTTGTTTTGCCGTCGTTCGCAAACTGTGACGGTGCATGTTCGTAAGCAATATTTTGTCGATGAAATAGCACATTGAATTCACAAAATGGACCCAATTGACCTAATTCTGGAACTGCAGAGTGGTGAAAGCGTAAATTCTCTCAAATTAACAAATTCTCTGTCTGTAGTTTCCTTAAATTAAAATTGTTGCAGAGTAATCCATAATATTAACACATTTTGTTGATGCATCGCTAATTTGTTGCAGCATAGTTTTATGAGTACAGTCCCATGCACCGAATTTGGTGTTGGATCTCTAGCTATTCGATCGAATTTCGCGCTCACTGAACGAGCATCGTCGTCGTGTGAAATCGAAAGGTAACGAACAACAGTCAGCGTGCCTCGTCAACCCTGCTCAAAATATGAGCGCATACGTCGCAGTCCACTAGTGAAAGTGCAAATCGAAAAGTCCCTAATGTAATTCAATCTTAACCATATATATCAGTATAGGAGGAAATCAAACTTTTTTTTCTCTCTCTCTCCGTCTTTGTAGGTCTAGCTCTAAGAACCCCATCGCTCAGTTTGAGGAGGAGAAGCTGGAGCATGACAAGAAGATGAGGAAGATGGAATCCGAGATGGAGCAAGTCTTTGAGATGAAGGTCAAAGAGAAGCAAAAGGGATTGGAAGACTCAGAAGCTGATGTAAGTCAAGAGTACCATTAAACCTCGTCATAAAATTACATTGCCAAAGAAACTTACTGAAAGCCATTGGGATAGGTTTATAATATAGCACACAAGTGGTGTATTCTGTTAGGTTTTGGAATTATCAAAATCACATATTAAATTGACTCAATATATTCCTGAGATATGCAGCTCTGACAGGTTAGCCGTTAAAAAAAAAACTTTTGTCACATTTGTATGGATAGTAAGATTAGCCCATTTTTAACAATGGTAACTATGGTAAACAATGGTAAATTGATGCAATAAACTCCTGAGATATGCAGCTCTGACAGGTTAGCCGTAAAAACAACAACTTTTGTCACATATGTATGGCTAGTAAGATTAGCCCACTTTTAACAATTGTAACTATGCTTCTATAAGATTGGAGGTAAAAAGTAAGTCTGATCCACTGATAACTTGCCTTGAAAAAGACCTTTAATATTAATATGCAAAAGCGAAATACCGCAGAAGGTTTCTGATTTCCATTAACGTTATTATTATTACCATGATCTCACAGATGCAAAAACGCCTAGAACAGATGAAGAAGGGTCTGGAACAGCAGCAGCGTGACATGGACGAGAAGAGGAGAAATTTCGAGAAGGAAAAAGAAGCCTTTGATGAGAATCAACGTATAAGGGACGAGCAACATAAAGGATCAAAGTAAGTACACTTCGTGCATGATCTTATTTGATTTTTTGAAGATGAATTAGGGTGCAGTAGAGGTTTGAAATACTAGGAAGTTTTAACTTCAAGCAGGACATGCTGTAGTACATTTTTAGACCATACTGCTTTGTAATTACTATCAAACCTGCTTTAGTGACCACCTGTCTACAAAGACCACCTGTCTGCAAAGACCACATTTTTTGTTTCCCTTGAAAATGGTTTCTCATTGAAACATGTACTAAAGGAACCTGTCTACAAAGACCACCTGTCTACAAAGACCACTTTTTGTGTTTCCCTTGGGCGGTCGCTATAGACAGGTTTGACTGTACCACAATATTCTATGGGATTCAATCAAAGATTGTGGTATTCTTCTCTACGAGATGAAGAGTATTCAAAGGAGATTCAAATTGATGCAGTATTTGGATCTAATCAGCTCTGGATATTTAATGTTAAAGGTTATTGGGAAATGTAGATGTTCAAATACCTCTGGAACAGAGTTTTCAAAGTTGCATGCTAAATAAGATGCTGTTTCAAATTATTCAGAAAGAAGTTTAGAAGAAGTTTAGTGAATTTATGTGCAATGATTATCTAACAGAAATGAGCGCTGAATAGATCTGTAGAAACTTTTTAGAGACCGTAGTCAAAAGTTTTATTAGCTCCATCTATTCTAACTCACTTCCTATGACTACTCATCTAATATGCAAATAACATGCAATTAGACACAGTTGATTTATTTATCATATCGCTGATTTAATTGACATGCTTGTAGAATTCAACTTTAATAGCAACTTGACTAATTGCTTTAATTAGTTCATATATATTGCTTTATTTTATACCTCTTTTCTTTTATTCATCATACACTTCTGATCATGCCATTTAATCTATCACCATCCCATTTTTTTCCCCATTTGAAATGTCTTTAATCTAAGCGATTATGTTTGACAATTATTATTTCTGTTTTATTCTATTTTTGAGGAAGATCTAATTTTGTTGAAAGATTATTGCCCTGGGTTTCTGCTTTGCAGTAATTTCTATCAATTTCTATCAATTTCTTCAAAAAATGAGATGATAGATTCATATCTATCGTGAAATGAGTACTTACATTGCTGACAAAATAACATTTTCTTTAAAACAAGAATTGGTATCTAGGGAATATTTGAGAGACAGACTTTTTTTTCTTCTCATAAGCCTTTTCTTTTGGGTGAGATTCTGTGTCAAATTGCCCTAATTCTCTCAATCTAGATCGAAGTGACCAACAAATTCTCAAGTTTTTTCAATAAGATTTGAAAGAGGGCTTTTTAGAAGCAGGTTTCTGCAGAATTTTGTTCTGTGGGTCATTTAAATTATTTTCATTGAGGAGAAAATGAGCGATGGATCTACTTTCCTCTGGCTTTCTTTTTGCCAATGAAGGTCTGTACTGCCCTCTTTGTCTGTAAATATATCAGGTTATTGTTGTGAAAGGTAGTGTGGAGTTCCTGAAAATCTCACAAAAATTTCTTCACAATAGAAGATGATTTTTCAATCATTGACGAAATATATGAATAAATGTCATATGTCATACGTGACGCATTGCACGGAATTGCCAGATCAAACCAAATCTGAAGCAAAAACAATTTGTAGAATATTAATCATGTTCATTATGTCTGTGACACAAAATGACCGAATACCTCGGACTCACCCAAATTCTTTCTTTCCCAGACAAGATATTGTCTTGACTTGACAAATCTTTTTTCTCGCGATTCCACGACTCCACATTCCTGTAACATCTTAGAATAAGGCAAGGGAACACAGCATTGGGTGTGCTTTTATGGAATTGTCATCTTGATAAAAATCAAGTTGTCATTTATGCACGAACAAGATTGTAATTGTATACAAATTTAACTTGAGACTATTTTTCTTCTCTGAGTTTATAATTCCCTTTATTTTCCTTTTCTTTGATTTTGATTTCATTTTGCATTGAAGGAAAGGAGGGTAACTATACACTGTTCAGCGTCAAATTTCCTCTTTGCTTTTTCCTTTCTCACAAATCCAAATTTAAATCATTTTATTTCTTTTCCACTCATTTGGTGGCAGGTCAAGTTATTTTGCCATTCATGAGCTATGTATTCACAAATTGATCATTTTAAATATTGTACTCATGCTTTAAAAGCAAGCAAAAAGAGTATCGTATTCATTATTTCATTTGCAATTTTGATCATTTCATTTTAGTCACCTGTAAGAAATGTAAAATAGTATTCACAGTTCTTGCAAATGTTATCATTCTGTACTTATCCAATCATAGAATTAAAAATCAATACATAGAAAATATATAAAATGCACGATTCAGCATCTGCTCTGTTTAAAAGTATAAACTGCCACTTTCTGTAACCCAAGCTCACAACATACCAAATGGGCATGATAATCTCTCTGTCGGATGGAAGCTCATTTCTGGGTTTGAAATTGACATGCAATAAACAAGTACCCGTAGTATGCATGAAACTATATGGGAATCAACATTCTTGGAGGAATGAAGACTGAATGTTGTATCTGTGTACAGATCATTAAACGTCTTTCCATAAACGTGCCAAAAGTCAATTCTGTGTTCGCCTGGTCTGAGCCAAGCCAGCCACCTTGCCTCATTTACATACCTGTGTATTTACAGACTGTGGGCCATGCAAATTGCATTCCACAGGAAGAAGAGCATTCTCATGAAACCGCCCAAGCTCTTCAGCAGTACCGCCGATTGACAGCGCCCTCTCTAGGTCGCGGGGGAACACTAACACCTTTTTGGGGAATAAAAGCAAAAGAGAATTCATCATACACATCACTACCATCACATCACCTCATGCGCTTTTAGCGCACCCGTAGTTTGACGTCTTCCCCGCGACAGAAATCTCCCCGTGCTGTTTTATTCGTAAGTTGGCATGGCGGAACTAACCGCTGCCTGCCGGTGATGATGCATGTAGTTAGGTACACAGACGGCTCCAACAAGGAAATGGTGTTCACCTTTTTTGAAATGCTGATTCCTATGTAGAATTTGAAGCTGGAAACGATGCCACTATACTGACATCCAGGTGCCAACGGTATATGATAACATCATCCATAACTATTATTAATGGGTTCAGCACATCATATGGCATATGTTTTAATATTTTAGTCAGTAAAATATATGATTTTTCATGCATTTTCTTACGGGCCGTGATGAATAGCTTCAAGGATCTCTGGGGCCATCAGGTGCCCCAATATAATGTAATTTGATTGAATTAACAAGTACCTTTAGTAAAACACACTTACAAACTTCTTTGAATCGCATATATGATTCGTGCCCTTAAAATCAGATTTTGGGTACCTGATACATAGTTGGCTATCAAGACCTCATACCCACATTGTATCATTGAATTTTGATACCGAAATAGAGATTTACCAAGCCCCATTACCCCAGAAAATTGTTTCAAGCAGTTCTCTTAACTGTCTAGAGATCCTTTGGGCTATTTTGGAGCAACTTCAGGGCCCATGTGGTCTGATGTGGGTCTTAACCCTTACCATATTTCATTTTATAGTTCATAGTGGGTTTTTTAAATTTTTTTTACACCAAACAACATTTTCAGCCAAAATTTTCAGACTGAAATGCTTAAAAACATTGGAGGGCCCCTAAAACATAAAGTATTAGCACTTTGGGCACATCTTATAAAAAAAGTCGGTTTTATCGTTATCCGCATCAAATTTTACCTAAGAATCTGCATTGAAAAAGATGAACACCATTTCCTGTTGGAGCTGTCTGTGTACCTAACTAATGGTGGAACCTTGAAGTCTTGAGTACCGATGGCATGTTGTGTTGTTGTTGCATGTAGCAAAGTCTTGGTTGTACCTCTGTTTTATTGTGCTTGCCTGTAGATTACAGAGCTTACCAGTCTGGTTCTATTTGCACACCACCTGGATAAATGTTGTTTTACAGTTGCATGTTGGAGAGTTTGCTCGACCTGATCTTATGGTACAATCCCTCAACCACTGTTGTTGTGGAGTTGCCAACCCAGTTTCTCAGTTTCTCAGTTTAACAACTGTTTTGTGGTTGTTAAAATTTGCATTCCAGATCTCGCTGTACACACCAATATTAGTACTCTAGAAATCAGTCATGTTATGAGAATTTGCATAACAAGCCATTTTTTGGATTCTTGCTTGTTGCTTGAAAAAAAAAAATTAAAAACTCCATGGCAGATTGCTTATCAGTGTATTGGTGCAGTGGACCAGTGACATTTGCGTGAAGAGCTGTTAAATATTACTAGCAGGACCCGTGGAAAATCCACGGATTCTAGGAGGGTGGGGGTTGAAAATAGATATGTGCTAACGATTATTATTATCAATATTATTATATATTTTTTTTTATTTATTTTTATTTTTTAATAATATTTTTTAAAGATAATTTCTCTTTATCATTTTATAATTTTTCTTCTTTTCATTAATATTGTACTCGTTAGAATATCAACCTTTTGTTTGCTGTCCCATGTATCATTTTGAATTTTTTTTTTATAAATATGTATCATGTAATAAAACTTGAAAATTGGAAGAAAACAGTGAAATCAATAAGTTGTAATTAAAATTGATGCATATATTTTAGACTAATACTTTCTTTTACTTTCGTTAATTACGATTATTGTCGTCACTTAAATTCGTTCCTACTTTTTCACTATCCCTTTCCGGATCCTCACTCGTTATCTATACGAATATTGTTGTCATGCATGCACTGAAAATAATATACAAATATACATAAAATGACACTGAGGATCTAGCTAAAACTATTCGCATCGAAGGAACATCAAATCGTATTATATTCTCCCGAGGGCCATCGCGGCCGAGGAGAACAGTACTATTGATGTTCCTGAGTGCGAATAGTTTTAGCTTGTTCGAGAATGAGTCATTGTATATTTGTTTTATATCCCTTCCACCCAGGCGCGGATCAAGGATTCCTTAGGGGGGCCCAAATTTGAAGTTATGCGAGCCAAATATTGGTACGTAATGAGCAAAAACGTTTTTTTTTTTTTTGGGGGAGGCCGGGCAGACAAAACATCCGCATCACCCCACTCTTACATGCAAGCCCCGCTCAACGTTTTCATAGTGATTCGGGGTCAAGGGCGGAGCCCCAGAAGCTCAGGGTTTTAGGCATTAAATTACGGTCAGATAAGCATCCGGGTCCGCCTTAGGGCCATTGAGTGGGTCCAGGGGCAGAGCCACCGGAAGTTCAGGTTTTTAGGCATTTAATTACGGTCAGATGAGTATAATTTGATACCTTATTTGTGGCACTGGCAGGTCACTCATTGGCGTGGGGTCCAGGGGCGGAGCCCCAGAAGCTCAGGGTTTTAGGCATTTAATCACGGTCAGATGAGCATATTTTGATACCTCATTATTTTGTGACACTGGCAGGTCACTATTTTTCTTTCTTTCTCTCTTTCTTTCTATTTCTCTTTAATATACTTTTTCCACAAAAAGTGGGAGGGGTGGAGCTCGAGCCCCCGAGCCCTGCCATTCCGCGGACCCTGACATGTAGGCCTCTAAATAAGTATATTTTTTGCCCGACTGTAAATTTGGGAATTTGTCATTTTCCAACAAACGCAATCAAAAGTATAATGTACTAAAAATCTCGGAAAATTATGTCATTTCAGCAACATTTGTAAATCACCGGTATCGAATTAGAAATAAACCACGTTTAAATTTCATTTGGGGCAGGCCCCAAGCACCCAAGCCCCGTCAGTATGCAAGCGCCCCGATCTACACCTTGTTGGCGGGAAAATCGCAACTGATCTCCCTACCTTTCTTCTTTCTCTTTTTTTTCTTTCCTTTCCTTCTTTCTCTCTCTTTAGGAGTGCTGGGGAAGGGACGCAAGGGCCGATTCACACGTTTTGGCGGGATTAATCGCAACTGATCTCCCTTCTTTTCACCCTTTTCTTTTCTTCTTACTCTTTTTTGTTCCATTTTAGCTCTCTTTTGTTGGCGGGCGGGGGCCGGGGAGAGGCAAGGTTTTTTGGCCTCGATTCACAACTTGTTGGCGAGAAAATTGCAACTGATATCCCCTTCTTTTCCTTTCTTCCTCCTTTTTCTTTCTTTATCTCCTCTTTTCCTTTTTTCTTTCCCTTTCCTTCCTTCTCTCTTTTTGTTGATGAGGGGGTGGGGGAGGCAACAGCCCGGGAGGCAAGGCCCTTCGCGCCCCCATCTCCTTCTTATTTACACCTTTTCTTTCCTTCTTCCTCTTCTTTCTTTCCCTTTCTCTCCCTTTTCCCTTCTTTTCCTTCTTTCTCTCTCTTTTTTTTCTTTGCTGGGAGGGGGGGACCAAGGCCCCTGCCCCCATGGATCCGCGCCCTTCCACCTGTAGGCCTATCATTCCTTGCACACTTCTGTAATAGCATGTACGTACCGTACTCACATTCACATCACATTCAAAAAAGAAATAAAAGAAAACAACAATTGCACGGCTCAAACATGAAACATTGAATGATCTAAATACACGCTATATACAGGTACTACATGCAGTATAGCTAGAGTGCTGCAGTTACTGCATAGGTTAAATTGCATTGTGTGAGCGCCGTGACTGGCCTGACACCGCGGAGTTGCCCGTGCGGAGGCATGTGATATTACCTAAGCTCGCTGAATTTCTTCTCTTCAGTTATATGGTCTCGACATTTACAATCTATTTGCGTTATTATTGTTGTGATTTCAATGTAGTTTTCATAAAAAGACCAATAAAGCAGAAGCTTGGACCATGATTATGTTGGCATGGTCCACAGAATTTGTACAAATATATTCAAAGTAAAGATTTTACGCGAAAAATCGGACTGTTTGTGCCAATATATTGTAACCGTCGCACGAATTATCTCGACTGTGTGTGTACGTGTGTGAGCGTAGAACCATGTATTACGTTGACGTCAGTTTGGCTGATGCGTATATAGCAAGATGCCTCACACGGATAGGCCCAACCCATCGCATCATGCATGTGCTACGCTACATGACGTGAGTGGAGTGTCTCTTGATAAAGTATCTCTTTGATTAGACTGCATATAGCAAGATGCCTAACACGGGATAGGCCCTACCCTTTGCGACGTGCATATTTGCATACAACACATCATGGACTGGACTGTCTCTTGATAGTGTGATCTCTTTGATTAGACGTGCAGAGGGCGGGTGCACGCCGACGACTCACTCGCGGGTTCGTCGCCTCCTTGCACGGACGACGCCGGCCGTGTCTCGTCCGCTTGTCCTCCCGGGACCCCGAAACCACCTTTTAACGACATGGACGGGCGACCACGGGTCGACGTGGCACGACATGCCCGATCCCATCCATTGGAATTGTGTCGCCGCCCGCGCCACGGCAGAGGCAGGCAGGGTCG